>JZKD02S1619778.1:131101-150110 GCA_000966675.3 Picea glauca
GAAAACAAGTGAAAGAAAAGGTTTTTGGTTATTTTAAAAAATGGTAAGGTAAAGGTACAAACTCCTGAAAATTCCGTCCCTTAAGAAAGAAGAGATCTCCAAAACATCATAAAATTCCCATAAATCCAATGTTTTTACTCAATTGATTACTAAAAAGTATAGTTACTTGCTCCGTATCCTAATATTTTTAACCTAAAACACAGATAGGTGGTAGTTAAAACAAACAGAAAGTGAAGCATCTTTGGGGAAGGGATTTCAAAAAGAGGTTTTAATTTTTTACCCTTGCCCCTCAGTATACAAGCATCTGTCTGTCACCTTTCTTTCGATCTTCAGAATTGTCTTCTTGAAAATGCCAAATATCTTTTTGGATTTATATACATAGGGAGAAGAGATTATATTTAAAATTTGAAAGTTGTAAGCATGTTTTGGAAAGAAGGCTGGTCTTCACAGCTCCTCGGTCTCTTACTAAACAAGTTATGCGTAGGTGGATCCTGACTTTTCTAGGTTTTTCAACAGTTTTGAAGGGTTAAGGATTACTTAAAGGAAAATCCCCAGAAAAAAGTTTCCCCTTTTTCTCCCTGTGGACCAAGGTGTTGTGAAAGTCAAAGGAAGGTTGGCACCGAGTAATCAAAGTAAGTTGATAGACCTACATTGCAAAATATTACGCAGATATCACTCCTCATACAACCTAATTGCCCCCACTTTGTATTCTATAAAGAAATTTATAAGATAGATGATGAAAGGAAAGTCATATCTAATTGTACATCTAGTCTAAAGAGATGATGAAAGGAAATTCAGAAATGATTTCCCTCGTCTCAGCATTTAAATGCATAAATACATTTCAAAGTGGTGAAAGGAAATTCAGCAAGAAAAGGGGCAGATAACTTCACCGGGGTACTGAACAGGCCCGCTGGCAGTGAAGCAGTATCTGAGGTATCTGTAAGGCTGTTATACATGAATTTCACTTGGATCTAGTAATCAACTTTCTCGAGACTTGATCCACATCCTAAGTCTAGACGAGACTCTCTGATTAAAAAATTCCATAAATTTCGTTGGGTGTAAGCCAAAAACTACAAGATCTGTTGGATTTTCTAGAACTGTTTTGATTTGTCCTAATGCAGACCTAAACTTAGTAAAGAGAAAGAGAAATTTGCGAAAGGGATTGTAGCTGAGTGAGAAATATATTTAAGTATTGAAAATCCTTATAGCAGTAAAAGAAAAAAATCTTTTCGTCCCTCTGTTTATCTTTTCCCTAAAGCAAGTTTCATAGAAGTGAATCCAGTGACTCCATTTACCCAATATAGGCACATGGTCTACTTTTCTTCCTGCTTCATGGGGAAACATGATCCCTAGTTGGAGCCTGTGTTGGAGTCGCCTTTTTATTTTTTGGTTCAAATTTATTTTAAAGGTCAAATGTCGATTCTTAATTTCTTTTTTGATTCGTGACATTCACCTACTGAAAATCATAGTAGTCTCAACATGAAAAATAGTGGTAGATGTGATGTTTCACAATTTACCACTTGTTATTGTTGAACAAAGGTCGTTTCTTTTTGTACCTCAGAATATCGCTCTTCGAGAGTTACAAGTCACAATATTTACACACCCTGATGTGCGAGGTCGCGAAACATTTTAAAATATTACCTTAGGTGAAAGCTAAGAGCGAGACCATGTAAACCCTAGTCAAGTGTTGTTGGGATTTCGCATCTCATCATTCACTTTCTCCTAAAACATTACCACTAAAAATCTGAAACACGAAGCCACGAAAATTTTACCTAAGTAACCTAGGTTAGAGTCAGGGTTGATTAGTTTTGACCATGATTAAGTTTCTTGGGATTTCGTGACTCAGTTTACATTCCTCCCAAAAACTTTACCTTCAAAGTCCCAAGCCGCGAAGTTGCGATATAAATGAAAGCATAATTAATTAAAAACATTGGTTTAAATAGCCATGATGTTATGCAGACTTTTCGAGAGAGAAGATCCCTGTCACTTTCACGCAGACTGGGTACCCTTCTTAGAGGAAGTTTCAGAAGGACGTAGTTTTAACTGGCATAAAATTTTGTCAGATAACCTAACGCAAGAGGTTGTAAATTATAAAGCAGCTAAGTCCAAGGGACAACCAATGTCTTTTTATATGTCTGCGTATATCATAGATGCCATTTGTTTTATGAATCCTTTTCCATTATTGAATTGGAGTTGGAGTACTTCTTTCCCAGAGCCTGTGCATAAATACCAGTCAGCTCTCTGGGAAGAAAATGCAAAAGATGTTTTTTATGATATCTGTCATTATGTTATCATTCCTCTGCACAAAATGGTTTTTGGATGCGAACCCCGTTGCATTTCTGATGCAGTCATAGAAAACCTCAAATTAGTTGTTGACTGGTTTATTGAGGAAACGTTTTCCTATGTTAGAGTCTATGGCTATTCTATTCCTCCTCACGCACTCCCGAAGTTCTTACCAGACAAATTGGTATGCAGAGAAGTGGCTCATCAGTTAGCCAAGGGTGGTATTGGGTTAGAATTGAAAGCCCTTCAGAAAAAAACATGGCCATCTTTCCCTGTTCATATCGGGAAATTTACTTTATTAAACTTAGGTCATTCTAAGGCGGAGGTCAAATCATTGGAGGAAGTTAATTTAGTATACGGCGAGCACAGAAAACATGACCCTTACCAAATAATTAGTCGGCATTACATACATTGTAATTTAAAAGCATATGAACATGAAGTTTCAGTTTATGATGATATTTTCAAAGATGTTAAATCTTATGAGGAAGTGTGGAATAGAGTACAAGCCTTGTCACCTGACTCACAGGCTGGGTTTGCATCTTTTCAAAGACATAGGTGAAGCTTCCTGCCGAAGATTTTACAAGGTGAAATATCGACTTCATTGCCAGAACAGGAAGAAACCCCTCCAGGGTTTGAAACTGAGACTCAAGATAAATCAAATGACAAAGATACGTTGAAGGATTCTGAAATACCTCCTCAAAACAAAGAGGGTTCTCAGACAAAATAACCAGGGACAGAGAAAGGAAAATGATTGGAAACAAGTCCAATAATTCTTGATGATATTCCAGAAAAGATTTGAGGAACTGCTTCAAAATAACTTGGTAGCCCCATTACATCTTTAACTCCACTACAGTCTACTTTCAGAACTCCTCATGAAGGATGTTTGTATGTCAGTGACCTAGAACCGATTTCAAGAGATGAAATCCCCTCGTCAGATTATTTTTTCAGCAAAAAGAGAAGAGCTGTCTTGAAACAGGAAATTCATCCTGTAGGAGAAAGATCGATTAAGAAGCATAGAGTTATCATAGATGGGAAGAAAATCAAGGAAGGAGAGTTCGCTACAGAGTTAGCAGGAACAATGGGTGCTATAGCATCAGCTAATATATATTCTGTAGGAAATCTAACAAATATGCTTGAACAGAAGGATCAAGAAATAACCCAGTTGCAAGACAGACTGTAGGAAAATGAAAGAAATATTGGTTGGGGAATACAGAAGGGTCTAGAACAAGCTAGACTCAAATATATGCAAGAAATCAAAAAATTAAATAAATATTTAGATGAGGCAAATCATCTAATACAGGTCACACAAGAACAAGTTCAAAAGCTAGGAGAAGAAAATAAACAGTTGCATGATAAGATTAATTTTATTACTAACCAGGTAGTTGAA
This sequence comes from Picea glauca, assembly GCA_000966675.3. NCBI lineage: Eukaryota > Viridiplantae > Streptophyta > Pinopsida > Pinales > Pinaceae > Picea > Picea glauca. The sequence goes on from JZKD02S1619778.1 coordinate 134,772, forward strand.
CTTGGACATTTTAGGACACGGGCATTGGAAATATACACAAGAATAGAGGAGGAACAACAAAAAGTATTATGGAATCTAGAAATAATTCAGAATTATTTTTAGGAATCAAATAAGTCCATGGAAAATGCATTCCAAAAATAAAGAGAAGCGAAGGTAGCAAGGACTACTTTTCAGAAAGCAGTGGCTTCCTCATTAAAAGAAGAAATTGGAAAAAATCAGAAATTATCTATTTCTGAACAGGTAAAAGGGGATATAATGATAAAAGTCTCGGAATCAAAATTGGCTGAATATAAAAGAATCACAAAAGAAGTTAATGAATATTGCCAAGGAATCTTCAATCTCGTTGAAAAAGATTCATTGAATATCGAAACAGATGGTTGTTCTGGGTTATTAGGTGAATTCAATATAGCCAAGCATCAGCTGAGGTTTAGAGAAGAGCTCAAGGAAAAGAAAGCATATATTTCGAACATCAAATTGATCAACATCACAGAGATCAACAAGTGGATGGTGAATTCGAGTTTAAAGTTGAAAACAGTGAAGTTCACAGAAAGTATGATAGAAAGTCGGTTGCCTGAATTACAGAGGATATTTTTCTCTTTTGAAGCAAACGAGACACTCGAGGCTCCCAGGAATCTTAGTAAATTTTTTGGGAAAATGTGTTCAGTGCGTTAAAACAGAAAAAGGAAGTGCATCAACACAAACTTAAAATTTTAAAATGTTTTTATTAGAATTTCAAAAGAAAATTGTAAACGGTTGACATTATTTTATGTAACCGTAATATTAGGGAGTTGGTTAGTTACCAACGTGAAACTTTGAAGAAAAGGTATAAATATAATTTCAAAAGGCTGAGAAAGGGCTTCAGAAATTTGGGAGAGAGCCATTTTTGTAATTTCAGTTTTGAATTTCATCGGAATATAAATCGCAAATGAGATTCTGGATCCTGCAACTTTGTAACTATGTGTCTTTCCCTATTTACCATGCTTTGTTAAATTTTCCTTTAAATTTTTTTCTAACAAGTAATCAATTTGGAGTTATATACATCATTGATTTATATTTTCAAGTTGGTTTGAATGTTAAAGGTTTTACAGTTTTTCCTCTGAAATTGCTTTAGCAATTTTAAGACCTGTAAGGCTTTTGTTCCTTAATTTTTAATCCTTGTTAGAAATGTCCTTTTTTTTCTTTCATCAGTGTCTATTTGAAATATAAGATTCTTTCTTGATTAAAGCCTTATATTTCTCTGCATTGTTTATTTGTTGTTTATAATTCTAGAAATTGTTATAAAATCAGGAAACGGCCTTGATTGTGTTTTACATTACTGTTTTAGATTTTAAAATTGTTTTCATTGATCTCATCTCTGGAAATCTAAAGTAACCAATTGATTAAAAACCCATTTATAAACCTTTTAAACTTTATCATCCATGGCTGTCCCTAGTAGCAGACAACCTAACATAGAACTGGGCCTTCAAGATCAAACCAGCATTGCCCTAAGTTTATTTAATACTATTTTACAAACATCGACTAATAGGGCTGAGTTAGAACGATCATGGGGTGCTATTGAGTGAGACATTAGCATCCAAGAGAAATAGGAAGCAAGACATAGACAATTGAGAAACTGAATCTTCTCTGATCTTTCTTTGATTCCTTATTTCCAAATCTTTTCATTAAAATTATTTACGGATGCCTTGATGGTATGTTTTATATCCTTGAAACATAAAATCAGGAACAACATCTTTTTGGCGCTGCTACCAGGGAACGAAGAAACAAATCATTTCCCTGGGAAGAATGACATTGGCATTTTCTGTTGTTGATAGTGAACACGAACAAAAAACTTTCTAAGGCTAAATTAGTTTTCACTTGGCGACTCCACACTAAATAAACTAGCTAGTAGCCGTAAGAACACCAGAAAAAACCCGGATAGTAAACAGACCTCGCCAGTCTCTAATCTGGAAAAAAAATTAAAATCACGAAAATCAATTAAACAAATCCTTTTATCAACCCATTCTACAGATCAACCTAACTTTACACAATCAAACTCATCGGAAACTTTTGAAATATCACTTTCACTTCCCCCCTCTTTTAATACTTTCTCATTTCCTGAAGTTTCATCCCCAGTTTTCCGAGAATCTTCTCCACACATTGTCCAAACTTTAGTCCCAAATCTAACCATGGCGGCACAAGGAAGTGCTGGAGGTGGCGCTCCTGGAGGTGGTCAAGTACCACTTCTCCGGATTTTTGCCAAAGTGGCTGCTAGATATGCTCCCCTCATTCTTCCTGTTCCTCTTCATGATCTCCTTGAGAACTATATGAAGAGCCTCCTGAAATTTACAGGGGAGGGTGATTTGACTGCACAAGAACATATAAACTTTTTCGATCAATTTGCAGATATACTCGGAATATAACATGAAGATGTTTATTCTAGATTACTTGTTCAAACTTTTGAGGGACAGGTGAGGACTTGATTTCGATCCTTACCAGCTGGATCATTAAGATTCTATGAAGAGGTTGAGAGTGCATTCATCATACAATGGGGTGAGAGGAAGGATCACCTCTACTATTTAACCGAATTCGGAGCCCTCAGAAAGAAAAACTCTGAGTCAGTTCTAGAATTCACACAGAGGTTTAATAAATTGTACAATAAAATTCTAGGTGAAGTTAAACCTTCGCAACCTGCAACCAAAGTGACTTTTGCTAGTGATTTTGATCCCGACTTTGCTTTACTATTGAGAGAAAGGAGATCATTAGATCTCTCTAAAATGCAGGATGATGCATTTGAAATCGAATCCAATATGATGGCATCAGGGAAACTTAAAGCAAAGACCGACACTGGAAATGAAGAAAATAAAAAATTTAAAGAACAGGGTGGACCTTCAAGGTCAGGAAAATCATCTGGAGATAGAATAGAAGAGATGGATAGGGTCATTCGAGAACTTTCAAACAAGATCTCGAAAATGGAACTAGAAAAATCTAAAAGAGATAATTTTCCCAGAAAGGATTTCTGAAAAAATCCTGAACTTCAGGGACCACATAAGATGATGAAAAATGAAGATCAAAAAATTCAAACACCTTTTAAAAGTGAAAATTATATTAGAGAAGAAGATTTTGGAGAGTTTGAAGAATTAGATGAAGATATTAGTAATCTTGGTGATGATAATAAATCCCCTTACTTATCTAGAACGGATTATGAAGCGTCTTTGATTAAAGAAAGTAAATCAGAAGATAAAGTTAACAATAATGTCACTGATGATTGTACATATCAAAATATTGCAGATGATATTGTTGCCGATTTACAGGGAAAATATAATTTGAGACCAAGAAATAAAAATCTCCCAAATGTTACAACAAAAAAGGGATTGTTAAGAAATGATATCGACGAGGTAAATCCAAAAGTTGCAGATAAACTATCTACAAAAAGAAATACAATTGATACCCACCCTGTACAGTTAGAACCAGTAGAAACACCCCCTGTAAATACACAAGCTCCAATTAAAGAAAATAAGGTTACATCTCAACGTAAAACCGAGAAAAAAGGTATGGAAGCCCCAAACATTGAAAATGACAAGGCTCTAGGAAACTTTAACTTAGAAAACGAAATAAGTAAAATCAAAATTCTTATCCCCCTTGTTGAATTAGCTAAAAATCCAATATACCGAAAAAAATAGGCAAAATGATTAATTTTTCTGAAGATGAAAGTCAGGACGACGCTATTAACTTAGAAGATGACAATCCTATCCTAGTTTTTGGTCCACATGTCGAAGGTGCTAGAGATACAGTGGCTCCTTTTTATATTACACTAACCCTTTTCGACCATCTTTTACATAACTGTATGTTGGATTCTAGAGCTTCCCATAATGTTATGCCAAAGGCAATAATGGAAAAACTTGGTCTCGAAATCACAAGACCCTATGGTGATCTATATTCTTTCGATTCAAGGAAAGTAAAATGCATAGGTATGATTAAACACTTAGTGGTAGGTTTGGCTCAAATACCTGCTAAAAGTATCCTTATGGATGTAGTAGTCGCTGATATTCCCCCAAAATATGGAATGCTATTATCTAGATCATGGGGTGCTAAGCTTGGAGGATCCCTCCAGTTAGATATGATATATGCTACAATCCCTATTTTCGGAGGCCAATTCACTTGTCTTTATAGGGAGAATAGGTTGGAATTTACGGTAAGTGACCCAAATAATCCTATCAAACATCCAGTTTATATTGTCGACCAAGATTTAGGAAATTGTATATTATCTCTAGATGATTATTTTGAAGTAGATGTAGATGATAAATGTACAGAAGAAAAAATTGAAAAAAAAGAAATAGAGAAAAATGTATATAATACTGGTGTATGGAAAATGTATTTTGATGGTGCTTCCTCCTATCTTGGAGTTGGGGCTGGAGCACTTCTTATTACTCCTGATGATCAATTTGTTATTCCTTTTTCATATGGGATCTAGTGGTATATAAATTGTACAAATAATGTATGTGAATATGAAGCTCTAGTGCTCGGATTAGATGCTGCTAGAAGGATGAAAATTAAGAATCTTGAAGTCTTTGGTGATGTTGAATTAATCATAAAAAAAGTGAATCGACAATATCAAGCTAAGCATCCTAGATTACGGTCTTATAGGAATTGTGTTTGGGATTTAATAGAGAACTTCTTCACTTCTTTGAATTTTCATTTCGTCCCAAGATCCAAAAATCAACAGGCTGATGCTTTAGCTAAAGCTGCATCAATTTTTACACCTCCGACTACTTTTAATTTAAAATATCATATACAAATGAGACATCGTCCTTCAATACCAAATAATATACAACATTGGCAGGTTTTTGAAGATGATGAACAACTTCGAAAGTTTCTTGAATCATTAGATGAATTTGCAGAAACGTATAATGATCAAGAGAAGCAAAATGATCCTATTTGGATCATGCAAGAAGGGGAAGATTCTAAAGAATTTCATGATAAAATTGCTAACCACCGGATGCTTGTTCTCAAGAACAACCAAATTCCCAAAGGTCTAATCCCTTTGGAAAGACTCTTTAATAAAGATGACATTCCTTCTAAAACTACTTTACAACCTCAACCAAAGGAGGTTGAAGATTGTCATACAAGAACTGAAGATAACCCCAAAATGGTTAAGTTATCTAAATATTTATCAATAGAAAACAAAAACAAATATACAGAGTTGTTAAAAAAATATAAAGATGTTTTCGCATGGTCATACGAAGATTTGAAAACATATGACACTTCTGTGATAGAACATAAAATACCACTTAAACCAGGTGTCAAACATTTCAAACAAAAACTCCGACAATTTAACCCTATTTTATTACCTATTATTGAACGAGAAGTTAAAAAACTTCTAGATGCTAATATTATTGTTCCTCTAAGATATTCTGATTGGGTAGCTAATCTGGTCCCAGTTAGAAAGAAAAATGGGGAAATCAGATTATGTGTGGATTTCAGGAATCTTAATAAATCTTCTCTTAAAGATAATTATCCTCTACCTAAAATGGACCGCGTTCTTGAAAAAGTAGTAGGGGCTAATAGAATGTCCATGATTGATGGATTTTCAGGTTACAATCAAATTGCCGTCAATGAGCTTGACAAGGAAAAAAACGCATTTACCACTCCTTGGGGCACGTTTATGTATGATAAAATGTTGTTTGGACTAATGAATGCAGGAGTAACTTTTCAACGCGCCATGGATATTTCTTTCGTCGGTGAACGGGACAAGTTCATAGTCATTTATCTAGATGATCTTACTGTTTTTTCAAAATCAGATGAAGACCATATAATTCATCTCAAACAAACATTTGAAAAATGTTGCAGGTTTGGTCTATCCTTAAATCCTAAAAAGTCTCATTTTGCTATGCAGGAAGGCAAGTTTTTGGGTCATATAGCTTCCCGAGATGGAATCAGGATTGATCCTAAAAGAGTAGAGGCTATAGATACAATAGCTATTCCTAGGAATGTTAAAGAAATTCAATCATTTTTAGGAAAAATAAATTTCTTGAGAATATTTGTTCCTAACTTCGTTGAAATTGTTAAATTGATTACAGATATGCTCAGAAAAAACAGCGAAGTGAAGTGGACAACAGAAGCTAAGGCATCCTTTGCCCACATTAAGAAAGTTATAAGTGAGGCACCAGTACTAGCGAGCCCAGATTATCTTAAAGATTTTCTCATTTTTTCATTTGCCTCTGAACACACGCTTGTTGTTTTTCTCCTTCGGAAGAATGAAGAAGGTTTCGAACAGCCTGTAGCCTTCTTTAGCAAAAGCCTCTGAGATGTTGAACTTAAATACAATATAATGAAAAATCAAGCTTATGCTATGGTAAAAGCATTGAAATCTTTTAGAACGTATGTGTTACATTCTAAAGTGATCGCATATGTACCCACTAGTGCTGTAAAATATATCTTGGTTCAAGCAGACAGTGATGGTAAAAGAGGAAGATGGCTTGCAAAAATTCAAGAGTTTGACTTGGAGGTAAAATCGACCAAATTGGTAAAAGGACAGCATTTAGCTAAACTTTTAGCTGAATCCAATTTCAGGGCTCTTGGGATAAACAATGCTCAGGAGGAAGAAGGATGTATAGATGTGAATGAACTTGATGACCAAATAGTCGAAAACAAGATTGAGGAGAAATTCGCGTTGTCGAATTGGTACAAGGACATAGTAGCATACTTATTAACCTTGAAATGTCCAGCCAACTTGTCTCCATCCAAAGCTAGAACGCTGAAGCTGCATGAAGTTAAATACTGTATTTCCGAGAAACGATTATACTGGAAAGACCCACTTGGTTTCCTCTTAGTCTGTCTAGTTGAATCAGAAACAGAGGAAGTTATAAATCAATTTCATGAAGGAGTATGTGGAGGACACCATGCTTGGAGAGCTACAACATATAAAATCCCGAGGGCTGGTTATTACTGGCCTAAAATTTTCCCAGATGTAAATGCTAAGGTACGAGCTTGCAGCCCTTGCCAATTTTTTACAGGGAAACATAAGCTACCAGCGATGCCATTAGTCCCAGTCAAGACAGAAGCTCCTTTTCAACAATGGGGAATTGACTTCATAGGTGAGATAAATCCTCATTCAAGTGCCCAACATAGATGGATTCTCACTGCTATAGACTATTTCATCAAATGGGTGGAAGATATCCCAACAAGGAAGGCCACTGATTCAGTAGTTATAGACTTTTTAGAAGAGAATATATTGTCAAGGTTTGGATGTCCTAGAAAGATAGTCACAGATAATGTGCAGGCTTTTAAGTCTATGGCAATGGTCAATTTTTGCCAGAAATAATATATTGTGTTGGGACATTCTACAGCATACTATTCACAGGGAAACAGTCTGGCAGAATCTTCTAACAAGAGTTTGATCAGTATAATCAAGAAAGTCTTAAATGAAAATAAAAAATCTTGGCATTTACATTTAAAATATGCTCTATGGGAAAATCGAATAGGCACAAAGAAGTCTATCGGTACTTCTCCCTTTCAAATGGTTTATGGAACAGATGTAGTGTTTCCCATAAATCTAGCACCTCCTATGATGAAACTATGGCAAGACGAGAAGGAAGAACCAAACCCTCTCACAAGAAGGATAAACCAGCTGATTGAAGTTTAGCAGCACAGGGATGTAGTGGACAAAAAGTTGCAGAAGTACCAGGATGATATGAAAATATTATTTGATCGTAAAGCCAAGGACATGAACTTTATCTCAGGTGATTTGGTTTTGAGGTGGGATGCTCGAAAAGAAGATTCAGAAAAAAATGGTAAATTCGATCATATTTGGTATGGACCATTTAAGGTAGCATCTTCTGAAGGCAAAAATTCATTTATGCTTGAAAATTTGGATGGTAAGTTCTTGAACGCCCCTGTTAATGGGCATTTTTTAAAGCAGTATATGGAATAATTAATTAAAAAATAAATAAATAAATAAATAAATAAATAATAATAAATAATAATAATAATAATAATAATAATATATAAACAAAATAAAAAATTTCATTGTATATACCATTTGTTTTTTCATTCAGAAAACCCATTCACATTTTGTAAACAAATAAAATTAGTTAGCTGTTTATACAAAAAAATAAATAAATCCAAAGAGTTATTTTTGAAGTTATAACCTAGGTGCTCTGGTTTACAGATTGTTGAAAAATCTCCTTTTATACCCTCAGTACTATCTTTCACGTTTTTGGACTTTCTTATTAGAGTAGGAGAGATTTTGTATGAACTTTGAAAATCAACAAATGATTAAATTCAGTTAGGTCAGTTTTCATAATTCTTTCTCTCTGACTAAAACTGGTTATGTTTGAGTTGATTTTAACTATCTTAAGTTTCTTAATAGTTTGTCTGAGGTTTTAAGCTTGCTCAAAAGAAAATCCCCTGAAATTAATTTTTCCGTTTTTCTCTACGGACTGAGGGGTTTTTGAAGGTTGAGAAAAATTGGTCTAGAATAACCAAAACAAGTTGACAAACCTCTATTATAAATTTTTACACAGATCACCACCCCTAGTATATTAAGTATCACTGATTTCCCCCGCTTCGTAGGCACAAGATAACTATAAGACAGATGGTGAAAGGAAATTCATAAGTGATTGCCCCCATCTAGTCCTACAGACGATGAAAGGAAATTCATATTTGATTGCCCCCATCTAGTCCTACAGACGATGAAAGGAAATTCATTTAAATGATTTCCCTCGTCTAAATATAAAAGAAATAGATAACTTCACCGAGGTATTGAACAGGCCTGATGGCAGTGAAGCAATGTCTGAGCATAAAATTAGCACTCGAAGCGGTGAAAGGAAATTCAGTAAAAAGGGACAGATAACTTCACCGGGGTACTGAACAGGCTTGCTGGCAGTGAAGCAATATCTGATGTGTCTGTAAGGTTGTCATACTTATCTATTACTCTATTCTAGTAATCATTTTTTTGAATCCGGATATTCATCCTAAGTCAAAATAGAGCTTCCCATTTTAAAAATTATAAATTTTATTTCGATTGATGTAAGATGAAATTTACAATAATCTGTTGAGTTTCCTAATATTGTTCTAATCATCTCAATACTAATTCAAATTTGGAATGAGAAGGAGGATATTGAAAAAGACTATAATTGAGTTTTAAGTAAATAAGAAGTTTTGAAAAGGTTTTCAAAGGCTTTATATAATCTCTTTTTCTTCTCCTTGATCAGTTTATCAGAGATAAACCCTTGACACCATTTACCCAATGAAGCCACTGAGTCTACATGTTCTCCTCGTCCTGCAGGGAGACGAGGTCCCTAGTTGGAGCCTATGTTGAAACAAAGCTTAAATTTTTCATCCCTAAGGTCCAGATTTTTATTTTTAAGGTTTCGAGTTTTCTCAAAGAAAAATTTCATCATTTCTAAAATTTACGATACCTTTTTATTTACTTTTGAATAAAGAACGAATAAAAGTTTACAAAAATATAAATTTTCCAACACTCTACGAAAAATTATTTAAAAGGAATATAATTTTAAATTTGCGAGTTTTTCATTCAAATGTTAAAGAAATCGGGATTCTGGGTTTGCTGTAAACAAATTTTTAATGCTAAGCAAATTACGAAACCCCAATCCCCGATATCTTGATACTTTAAGACTTAATTAAAACACAAATTACATAATTTTCATTTAAAAGGGTTTAAAAAAATTAAGTTAATCACATCGCGATATCGGGATTCACGGATTCAAAAAGATCATATATCTTGTCATCGTGTTTCCCGATTTCTCGATTTATAAAACCTCAATCCATAGTTTACGTTAAGTTAACTAATCTTGTTTAGCCTAAATCATGATTAAAAGAAGTGCGTCATTGTAATTTCGCGATTTCGGGATTCACGGTTTTATGAGAAGTGTGTTTCTTGTCATCATATTTCCCGAAATCCCGATCACCAAAATCCCCACTCATAATTCACAATTAAAATAAACAATATTTATTTTGGCCTTAATCTTGATTACTGAGTTGATTAAGATAAGTTAAATCATATTTAAAAGAAATGGGCCATCACCATTTCGCGATTTCGGGATTCACAATTCCATGAGAGCACGACTCATGTCATCAGATTTCTCGAAATCCCGATGTCCAGAATTCCGATTAACAAAATCCTAATAAGGTTTAATATCCATTAATTAACATGCAAAAAAAACATTTAATTTTTAATTAATACATCGTGATTTCGCGATTTCGCGATTTTGGCGATCGGGTTTACTTCGATGACATATCTTTCAACATCAAGAGTGTCGAAACCCCGAAAAATCAGGTTTTCAAATTTAACTCAAAATTAATACTAATAATCCACTTTCTAAACAGTTTTAAAGTTAATTCTTTTTTGAGGTATTCATTAATGCATCGTGGTCCGATTAAGTATGTTTCTCTTTTATTTGAAAATGATGAGAAAGCCTAAGTACGGGCATTGAATGCATATCTCCGAAAATCTTTTCTGCATTACGAGCTTTTATTTTGTGACAGATGTATGATTCTCATTATGTTTAAGATATATTCAAAATTAAACGATCGAACGTCTGTATTATCATTTCAAAGCTAAGTTTTTTCATCCAATCTCCATGACAGGTTTTCAAGTTAAACGCAGAGCTATGGCACCCAAAAAAGCTCCGAAGAAAAATGAAGACCAACAGGAAGGTGATATTATCTCGGATAACACTCCACACGCCATACACTCCGTCAAATCGTGGACTGGAATTTCCGAATTGCTGGAATATGAGCTTAAATATGCAGACCCTGATTCGGAAAATCACCTCCAAGACATTGTTGAGACTGAGCTTCATAAAGTTGTTGCGTGTCCGAGGTTGGTAACATATACCGATATGATCGGTTGGGCTTTGGATAGGGTAGATATCCCAACAAAAAGCATTTTGAACAAGAAAGGAGTTGTCGTCGGCTCATTCAGGCCTAAGCACATTCAAGTAATATATAAACTCTCGTCGAATTATAGACACACTTTTAATGCTGAATTTTTAGCCAAGTTTCAAAGAAAGGAATGTGTCGAAGCAGGCCAGACATATTCTGACATGATTAGAGGATGGGCGAGTTCCAAAGAAAATTTTAGGGCTGATGCTCATGGGATTTATGCTTCGACCTCCTTAAACGAATATATGGTTTACATAGCCATGATGTTATGCAGACTTTTTGGGAGAAAAGATCCCTGTCACTTTCATGCAGACTGGGTACCCTTCTTAGAGGAAGTTTTAGAAGGACGTAGTTTTAACTGGCATAAAATTTTATCAGATAACCTAACGCAAGAGGTTGTAAATTATAAAGCAGCTAAGTCCAAGGGAAAACCAGTGTCTTTTTATATGTCTGTGTATATCATGGATGCCATTTGTTTTATGACTCCTTTTCCATTAATGAATTGGATTTGGAGTACTTCTTTCCCAGAGCCTGTGCATAAATACCACTCAGCTCTCTGGGAAGAAAATGCAAAAGATGTTTTTTATGATATCTGTCATTATGTCATCATTCCTCTGCACAAAAAAAAATTTGGATGCGAACCCCCTCGCATTTCTGATGCAGTCATAGAAAACCTCAAATCAATTGTTGACTGGTTTATTGAGGAAATTTTTTCCTATGTTAGAGTCTATGGTTGTTCTATTCCTCCTCATGCACTCCCAAAGTTCTTACTAGACAGATTGGTATGCAGAGAAGTGGCTCATCAGTTAGCCAAGGGTGGTATTGGGTTAGAATTAAAAGCCCTTCAGAAAAAAGCATGGCCATCTTTCCCTGTTCATATCGGGAAATTTATTTTATTAAACTTAGTTCATTCTAAGGCAGAGGTCGAATCATTGGAGGAAGTTAAGTTAGTAGACGTCGAGCACAGAAAACATGACCCTTACCAAATAATTAGTCGGCATTACATACATTGTAATTTAGAAGCATATGAACATGAAGTTTCAGTTTATGATGATATTTTCAAAGATGTTAAATCTTATGAGGAAGTGCAGAATAGAGTAAAAGCCTTGTCACCTGACTCACAGGCTCGGTTTGCATCTTTTCAAAGACATAGGCGAAGCTGCCTGGCGAAGATTTTACAAGGTGAAATATTGACTTTATTGCCAGAACAGGAAGAAACCCCTCCAGGGTTTGAAACTGAGACTCAGGATAAATAAAATGACAAAGATAAGTTGAAGGATTCTGAAATACCTCCTCAAAACATAGAGGGTTCTCAGACAAAATAACCAGGGATAGAGAAAGGAAAAGGATTGGAAATAAGTCCAATAATTCTTGATGATATTCCAAAAAATATTGGAGGAACTGCTTCAAAAGAACTTGGTAGCCCCATTACATCTTTAACTCCACTACAGTCTACTTTCAGAACTCCTCATGAAGGATGTTTGTATGTCAGCGACCTAGAACCGATTTCAAGAGATGAAATCCCCTCGTCAGATTATTTTTTCAGCAAAAAGAGAAGAGTTGTCTTGAAACAGGAAATTCATCCTGTAGGAGAAAGATCGATTAAGAAGCATAGAGTTATCATATATGGGAAGAAACTCAAGGAAGAAGAGTTCGCTACAGAGTTAGCAGGAACAATGGGTGTTATAGCATCAACTAATATATATTCTGTAGGAAATCTAACAAATATGCTTGAACAGAACGATCAAGAAATAACCGAGTTGCAAGACAGACTGAAGGAAAGTGAAAGAAATATTGGTTGGGGAATATAGAAGGGCCTAGAACAATATAGACTCAAAGATATGCAAGAAATCCAAAAATTAAATAAAGATTTAGATGAGGAAAAACATCTAATACAGGTCACACAGGAACAAGTTCAAAAGCTAGGAGAAGAAAATAAACAGTTGCATGATAAGATTAATTTTATTACTAACTAGGTAGTTGAACTTGGACATTTCAGGACAGAGGCATTGGAAATATACACAAGAATAGAGGAGGAACAACAAAAAGTATTATGGAATCTGGAAATAATTCAGAATTATTTTTAGGAATCAAATAAGTCCATGGAAAATGCGTTCCAGAAAGAAAGAGAAGTGAAGGCAGCAAGGACTACTTTTCGGAAAGCAGTGGCTTCCTCATTAAAAGAAGAAATTGGAAAAAATTAGAAATTATCTATTTCTTAACAGGTAAAAGGGGATATAATGATAAAAGTATAGGAATCAAAATTGGCTGAATATAAAAGAATCACAAAAGAACTTAATGAAGATTGCCAATGAATCTTCGATCTCGTTGAAAAAGATTCATTGAATATCGGAACAGATGGTTTTTTTGGGTTATTAGGTGAAGTCAATATAGCCAAGCATCAGTTGAGGTTTAGAGAAGATCTCGAGGAAAAGAAAGAAGAGATTTCGAACATCAAATTGTTCAACATCACAGAGAACAACAAGTGGATGGTGAATTCGAGTTTAAAGTTGAAAACAGTGAAGTTCACAGAAATTATGATAGAAAGTCAGTTGCCTGAATTACAAAGGAGATTTTTCTCATTTGAAGCAAATGAGATTCCCAAGGCTCCCAGGATCTTAGTATATTTTTTGGGAAAATGTGTTCAGTGCGTTGAAACAGAAAAAGGAAGTGCGTCAACACAAACTTAAATTTTTTTAAATGTTTTTATTAGAATTTCAAAAGAAAATTGTAAACGGTTGACATTATTTTATGTAACTGTAATATTAGGGAGTTGGTTAGTTACCAACGTGAAACTTTGAATAAAAGGTATAAATATAATTTCAAAAGGCTGAGAAAGGGCTTCAGAAATTTGGGAGAGAGCCATTTTTGTAATTTCAGTTTTGAATTTCATCGGAATATAAATCGCAAATGAGATTCTGGATCCTGCAACTTTGTAACTATGTGTCTTCCCTTGTTTACCATGCTTTGTTAAATTTTCCTTTAAATGTTTTTCTAACAAGTAATCAATTTGGAGTTATATACATCATTGATTTATATTTTCATGTTGGTTTGAATGTTAAAGGTTTTACAGTTTTTCCTCTAAAATTGCTTTAGCAATTTTAAGACCCGTAAGGCTTTTGTTCCTTAATTTTTAATCCTTGTTAGAAATGTCCTTTTTTTTCTTTCATCAGTGTCGATTTGAAATATAAGATTTTTTCCTGATTAAAGCCTTATATTTCTCTGCATTGTTTATTTGTTGTTTATAATTCTAGAAATTGTTATAAAACCAAGAAATGGCCTTGAATGTGTTTTACATTACTGTTTTAGATTTTAAAATTGTTTTCATTGATCTCATCTCTGGAAATCTGAAGTAATCAATTGATTAAAAACCCATTTATAAAGCTTTTAAACTTTATCATCCATGACTGTCCCTAGTAGTAGACAACCTAACGTAGAACCGGGCCTTCAGGATCAAACCAACATTGCCCTAAGTTTATTTAATACTATTTTACAAACAGCGACTAATAGGGATGATTTAGAATGATCATGGGCTGCTATTGAGCAAGACAGTAGCATCCAAGAGAAACAGGAAGCAAGACAGAGACAATTGAGAAACTGAATCTGCTCTGATCTTTCTTTGATTCCTTATTTCCAAATCTTTTATTTAAAATTATTTACGAATGCCTTGACGGTATGTTTTATAGCCTTGAAACATAAACTCAGGAACAACACTCTCATCAGTTTCATAGGAGTACTAGAACATTCAAGACGATTTTTGTCGCTTAAGTGTTCTTCAATGACAGATTTTAAATGTTGATTAGAGCATGAGTTACAAGAATGAGGGTATTCACCTTGAGCCAAAAACGAATCTTCTTCCATACTAGTCATAGACTGAAAATACAATGATTCAAAGGAAAAACCAATTTGGCTGTCAATATGAACCTGGTCAATAGATTCTACCTCCCTAGCTTGTTCAACATTGTCGGAAGGATTTTTCTCTTCTGGCGAAGAAGATTGTTCTTGCAGTTGAGTGATAGGATTTGCAATTGGTTCTTCATTCTTGATTGAATATGACTGGATGGAAGGGATGGAAGCATCATAGAAGATATTTAATGAAAATGACATGTCATCGAGATTAAATTTATAGAGGATATGATAGACTCTTGTCAAAAAGTCTTCTGAAGATGAATCATCGTTGATTAGCGAAGTATGAAATTCTTCACATAATTGATTGAAATCATAAATTTCAAAAGCATCTAGAAACTCATCTACAAATTGAAACCAATAAAAAATGTGACATGCTAGAAAGGATTCAAACCAATGTTTAATACGACCTCTAAAAGTAAAAGCGAAAAAATTGCATAAAACTCTTAAATCTAAGATGTCATGTTTGATGCATTTGCACCAAAACTTGTTAAGGTGGTCTTTAGCAGATATATTGCCTCCACCATCAAAGGTGAGTTTGGACAAGCG
>JZKD02S1619789.1:4195-19542 GCA_000966675.3 Picea glauca
GGTAGTTGTAAAATTATGATAGAGTTCTTCAATGTTGTCCTTATATAATACATGTTAAATTTTTATATAATACATGTTAAATTTAAAATTCGAAATATATGATTTTGCAGTAATTTCAAATTGTCAGAGATTAAATTTTCCTTTCTTCATTCTGGTTAACCAAGTATAAAACCTTCAATTCAATTCAAAGTTATTAGAATAAAATCATCTAAAATTTTGATGAGATAAGGTTTAGTAGTAAATTTTTAAAAACTATTTATATCAATTCAATATTATTAAATATAATTCAAATTATTATATGTAAAGGTAAATTATTAAATTCATATTCTTCAAATTTAAAGAGATCCCAACCCTTTTACTTAACACACGAGCCCTTTTAATAAGAAGAAAGAAAAACCTTCTAATAATGAAGAAAAATAAAAATGAAAATACTGTTATATTTTTAATTCCGAGCAATGAGATGTCAATCTCTTATATGTTATCCCAAACCTTTTTACTTAACACACGAGCCCTTTTAATAAGGAAGAAAAAAAAACCTTCTAATAATAAAGAAAAATAAAAATGAAAATACTGTTATTTTTTTAATTCCGAGCAATGAGATGTTAATCTCTTATATGTTATCCCAACAAACTTTTTTGAAAATATAATGGAACTTAAATAATTGTATATTGTATTAACCTTATTTGTCTTTCTCGCTGAAACTATGAAACTATTCAAAGGTTTAGATTCGTATATTCCATGCCACAAGAAAGGTTAATAACATATAATTTATGAGCATAAAGAATAAATATTTTCATGGTTAGCTTTTAATCAAAGCTTGCAATGTTCACAACTATTTAAATGGAACTTAAAAATAATTGTATATATTGGAATAACCTTATATGCCCGTCTTACTGAAACTATTCAAAATGTAGGATCGTATATTCCATGCCACAATAAAATGAATAATAAAATATAACAAGTGTTGCATGGCAGCACAGTTCTTCCCGGGTTGGGGATGGAATTCAAACACTTAGACATTTGTAAAATTGACTAGTATATAGATCGACCCATTGGAAGTTAGCTAGGGTTACAAGGAATCGATGGATCTAACATGTAAAAAAAAAGAATCACCCGTGGTGTACAAGACTCTGTCTACTTGCAACATATGTACTGAGGCATCCACCGAAATTGCACCAGTCATAGGAGTAGTAGTTAGCAAAGTCAGTGATAGGTCAAGATTGGTAGTGACTAGGCACACACGTCACCATAACACAGAAAAGAATGGTGGTGATTAGGCACATCGTCTAGTGCTTTGTGACACAAAACTAATGCAAAATTTACTTCCTAAAGAATCATGGGGGATGAGGTATGCTTCCTTGATTAGATAGATTTTTAGTATTTCTCAAGTCTCAAAGGAAAATCTTGGGATTGGTTTGGGCTACAAGGGTTTGAAATTTCAAATTCACTATGACGAAGACTACTTCATTTCATCAACAAAAAGAGTAGGTTTCCATACATATCAATCATCACAGTTTTACAATGTACAAGAGCTGAGACATAGAGCTAATATAGAGTTGCTCCTAAAAAGTTGCTTGACTCAATTATGCCCCAAATAATATAGAACTAATTGTGCATCTCATGAAAAATTGCTAGACAACACCATTTCCAAGAAAAAAAATGCTTATCTTGGATTTCTTATTAGTACATGCAGCCAGTTCCTACCACTAGACCTAATTTCCAAAAACACAACACTCCTAATTTCCAAACACTATGAAATCCATTTCCGAAACAACATATATAGGTGCAAGTCCTTCATTGTATAGGGCTTGGGTTGAAAAAACATGCTACCATACCAAACCTACGAAAATTTCTTGAGTTCTTGATGCATATTGACCCCCACATCCTATTGTCGTCGAGGGACTTGACCAATAATAGCTTGAGCTCTGACCAAGGTTTGACACCAGTATAGAGAAAATGAATGAACAAATCTCCACAATGGGCATCTAGAAAGTCCAATTAATTCTTCCAAGCTATATACATATTTATTTCCTATTTTGACTCGAATGCTTCCATCCATCCTATATACATCTCAACAAGTGGATGATCATAGGAAAATAGATCTCGTAGGTTCTAAACTTATGATATGATCTTTGAAATTGTGGTTGAAGAGCAGATATAAAGATAGATCCACATGAATATAACATTTTAAATGATGTGATTGGCCAACCAACAATTGATTTCTTAAGTGTATTAGGCATATATTATTCACATAAGATAATAAAGTACTCAAGTAGTTTTGAATAGGTCGTTGGGGCCAACATTTGATTTATTAAGTGTATTGGGCATATATTATTCAGAGAAGACAATAAAGTGCTCAAATAGTCTTGAATAGATCGTTGGGCTTCTTGTTGCACGGATTCAGTTAAAGACACACTTAGTATATGTCTTAAAGGCAAACT
Source organism: Picea glauca (assembly GCA_000966675.3). Classification (NCBI taxonomy): domain Eukaryota; kingdom Viridiplantae; phylum Streptophyta; class Pinopsida; order Pinales; family Pinaceae; genus Picea; species Picea glauca. Next base: position 6,637 of record JZKD02S1619789.1, read on the forward strand.
CAGTATATGTCTGTATACTCCAATATTACGCAGAATTTGTGTACCAAGACAGACTCCAGGTGTCGATGGTGTGAAAACAACAATGAAATGTTGAAGTGTCTAAATCAAAGATTATTCCAACATAGTCAAGATACATTGAGCGCAAACAAATAATATCAATTATGCTCAAATGAAGATCAAAAGCAAAGCATAGCATGGTTGTAAAGTATTGCAGAACAACATTAGAGGATACATGTTTATTGGAAAATTAATAACATTTATCAAGAGCATAAAATTGCGAGAACATAGGTGTATCATTGAATGGCAGCCAAATCACTCAATCACCACATTGAAGTTCAATATATCAAAGAAGAAACATATCGCCTGAATGCACACATCTATTAAACGCTCAATAAAATAACTGAAGGGAACCAACATAAGCCTAAGCCATTCACAATGAGACAAAGTTCCCCATTGTTAAGGCATCAACCTTTGCACTAAACATATAGATATGTAACTATGAATAAATAAAAATTACATGATTACAATAATCTCAACTTCCATCCCCTTTACATAAACCAGAGCCACCTGACCAACCCAAAATAAAGGAAAATTAACCTTAAAACTATGCCAATTTAATGAAAAATTGTAGTGTTCACATATGATAGATGTGACACTTTGTTGCACAAAACTCCTAAACTACCCAAGTACCAGTGCCAGAAACTCAAGGAAATGCCTCGAGAACTTCTAGAAAACACTGAAGTGCCCATGAGGGTTGTGGGACATTGAGGAAGTCTAAAAAAACCCTAATCTATGGAAAATGAGACAAACTAACTGTTGATTCATTTATAAACCTACCTACAAATTAATCTATTATCCTTATTCTATTACAAGGTAATGTGTTTACACATATACACACTATGTTCCCGACATACTTATTTGGGTTGGGGGTTCAGTTTCCAGGAATTCAATTTCTGATACTAGTATATGTTTCCACATTTCATGCAACTTAGTGACATAGAAGGGATCGATACACAATCTCCACTACAATGTTAGATAATGGTGTTGGAGGGTAAATTTGTTAACACCACAACAGTTGCATGGGAGCAGTAAACCTGTCAATATGAAATAATTACATACAGTTTCATACCTAATAGTAGTAGCAGTGGCATGGTAGCAGTAAACATGTCAATATGATATAATCACATACAGTTTCATACCTAATAGTAGTAATAGATAGGTAAATTATCAAAACCATGGAAGTTGAAAACAAATTTGGATCTGTACATGGCTAATTTATCAAAGGATTCAAACACAACTTCTGACCTAACAGGCATTTCCAATGGGTAATCAATAAGCACACTATAGTGTTGTATTGAACTTTTTCACTAGGAGTTTTGACCCATTTTAAGATGATTGAGATCGTCAGAATTTGGAAAAAATGAAGAGAGAAAGGTGGAACTTTATCTCATCGATTAAAATTTAAAGAAAAAATGAACTCATTAAAAAGATTGAATTTGTCCACTTATTAACTCACTCCATACACTATATGCCTCAAATTAAACAAGATATGTACCATGATATATTACATTCAAAGAGGTACTGCTAGGTACATAATTTTCTCCTTCCCAATGCTTATCCCTGAACCATTTGGAATGTTGTGACCAACCCAAAATAAAAGGCAAATTACCCTAAAAACTATACCAATTCAATGAATAACTGTAGTGTGGCATAGGATAGTTGTGACACAAGAGGGATAGATACACAATGTGCACTGAAATGTTAGATAATAATGATGGAAGATAAATATATTAACACCATAGAAATGGCACGTGAGAAATAAACCTATCAACATGATGGAGCAACATATAGTTTCATTCCTAATAGTAATTTAATGCAGACATTGTTGGGTGCATAATGATTTCCTTCCCAATGCATGTCCCTGACCCATTTGGAATGTTTTTCACCTTGTATTTTAATAATAAAAGAAAATAAACTTCCATCTGCTTTACATAAACCAGAGACACACTAACCATCCCAAAATAAAAGGAAAGTTAACCAAAAACTATACCAATTCAATGAAGGATAGTAGTGTGACATAGGATAACTATGACATAAGACAGATAGATACACAATCTGCACTGCAATGTTAGATAATAATGTTGGAAGGTAAATCTATTAACACCATAGCAGTGGCACGTAAGCAATAAACTTATCAATATGATTGAGCATCATACAGTTTCATACCTAATAGTAGTACTTGGTCAGTAAATTATCAACACCGTGGAAGTTTCATACAACTTTGGACCTGTACATGGCTAATTTATCAAAGCAATGGAACACAACTTTTGACCTAACTAGCATTTCCAATGGGCAATCAATAAGTACCTTGTAGTGCTGCATTAAAATTTGCTTCAAGGGATTTTGGTCCATTTTAAGACAACTTGGATCATTGGAATTTGAAAAAATTGAATGAATCAGGGTGGAAGTTTGCCTACCATGAAAAAAGGACTTGCCAAGTGGAAATTTACCTACCATGAAAAAGGACTTGCCAAAAAGATTGAATTTGTCCACTTATTAAAATCATCTATATTATGCATGCACTCATATCTAACAATATATATCCTAGGATACACTGCATTCAATATAGCTGAGTGCATAATGCATACCTTTCCAATGTATGTTCCTAGGCCATTTGGAACGTTGTTGAAAGACAGTCCGTCAAAGAAATAAGAAATATGATACAAGCAATATTATCCCATGTTAGCTACAAATGAATAGGTAGAGCATGAAAAGTCAATGATTTCACTGGTAGAGAATGAAAAGTATATGATAACAAATTCACAATGGTGAAGTAGAGAATGATTGATTACTTTAAGGCCAACTTGAGTAAAGAAAAATCAAGAAGTATAACTAAAATAAAAATACAATTTTAACATAAAGGTGAATGTAGCAAAGAGAAATAAGTTTAAGCAGAAATCATGGGTGAAAAGGTTCTAGCAAAAGGCTAAAAAGGGGAAATATCAATTCCTTTTCTAATTCTTCCAACAACATCCTTCGTTAAAAAGGAACATTATTCTCCAAAGGGGAAGAATGCATCAAAAGATATGATTAAGAGGAAGATATTTGACTAAGAGGGAAAAAGGGATTCTTAAATGTCACACAACTTATGTTTGATGAAGAGGTGACTTTTGGGCCTAAGAAAATGTGCAATATTCAACTATTCACAAAGGTGAGAAGGATGTTGAAATGGGTTATGGGCATGAAAAATATGAGTTAAATCTAAATTCATACAATTTCAACAATAGAACTGGTTGCAAAGTATTTTGGTTGTGCTCAAAATCTACCAAAATGAAGATTTATAGCAACAAGCTGACAAAGTGAACACAAAAACACAAACTCAATTATGGAACAAACAATGTGGAAAATCTTCTAATGGCTTTATCAAAAGGAAAAGACAAATGCAACATTTCAGAAATCTATTACTAGTTCCCTAGGTATGGCAAGGGATTCAATATTCACTACCAAAACTTGGCTATGTACGATTAACTGGGAATCTAAGTTCAGGTGTAACAATTTTCAATGCCAATGGTAGCTTGGAGTTTAATCAATTAAAATATTGAGAGAATTGTAGCAGTCCAACCATAAAATGTTGTACTGTATCAGTCATCTGAAACCATAATTGCACTAAACTAGTCAACTTGCAGACTTACTACCTCGTGCATGTTGACACCCACTCACTCACAATCACAACTGCCAAATGTGTTGGTCTGAAACAATAATGAAAAATTACTAATTCAAGCAACAAGATAGGTATATCAAAGGCTTCAAAGCAAGGAGAGGAGAAGTAGTTGAGATAAAATAGTACGAATACAGGGAATGATGAAAAAGGAGAGAGGGATGGGGAAAAAATTCAACAAAAACTATAAATCTCTGCTCATGGATAATATTTGATGGAGGTTGGAATCATTTTGCATCTGTTGTTCATTTGAGGCGAGGATCAGAAGCGAAAGGAACAACATAATGTACACGGGATGCCATTATAATAAACCATGTTGGAACCAAAGAGATGGTGGATGATGCAAGAGCATTGTTGGCAAGCATGCAAAGGCAGGACCACTCAGCACATGGGAGTTCTTCCAGAACTTCAAAGTTAGCAGTTGCAGTGATTTTGAAATCTGCCTTAACTCAGCACTGTAATTTACCTTTGGAGGCATGCTTGAACCAGTGTTGAAGTTTACCCTTTGAGGCACATTTTGAAAATCGCAAGTGAAGTAGGAGTTTCCACTACAGCTCTGGGATCCGACTAGTATGAGATAGCCAATAGATTAAGTTTTAGAGTAGATAAGTAGGCAGGGGAAACCCTAAAAATCCCCTTGAGTTAAGTAGAGGCTTAGTATGTTTAGATAGGAGAGTGGCAATACAGAGGGAGATTAGTGTAAGAGACCTACAAGTTAGCAGAAGATCACAAGATTTCAAAGATGTTGTAATTTCACTGTACTTTGTGGCCATTTGGAACTTGTGAATATAATAGAGAGGAATTTGACCCAACTGCATGGTGTGTGAACTGTGTTTGCAATTTCCTGTCATTTTCTATTTTTATGAGCAAGTGAATGAATCTCCATAAGAGAGAATGAAACTGTGAATGTTAGTTTCTTTCAATTTCAATTGTTTCTCTTCATTTGAAGCTCTGCAAGGTGTGCATCGAGCCAGAGAGGAATACTAGGTGATCGGGGAAGGAATTTCTCTATGATAAATCCATTGGATCTAAGTTATATATATCCCTTGGATGCAAGGATTGCATGGGATATCGAAGTCTATACAAGGCAAAGCTCAGGAGGAATAACACTTCAGATAAGTGTTACCGAGATCCAAGGATCCCATTTTCCAGGAAGAGCGAAGGCCGAACCTTCAAGGAAATAGAAAATATTCTAAGTCTGAGAGATTAAAATCTCAAGAGGAGGAGTGTTGTTACCTGTTGGATCATGGTGGATAATCAATGACCGTATGATCAATGACAAGCACGCAAGCTTTAAGTTTTTTATGATCAGGAGGGAGGACCCATGAAGACCTAAACGGATGGTGGAGAGCCCTCGAGGAGGAACATCAAAACCCCACTGGCCATCGGATCAAGTGAAGCTATGAGGAGGTTAGTGGCGAGTGTATTCCAACTCCCAAAGTCAAGCACACAAGGAACAAGACTCGAGACTCTCGATTGGTGAAAGCCCGAAAATATCGGAGCCATCAGATCTCGGAGGTCTAGAGCCATTGATCTGCAAAGAGGGGAGGTTTTGTGATTTCAACGACCAGGAGGAGGAACGGATGGACTTCGTGTAGGGTGAAATCACGAAACGCAAAATGATGAAGTAATCACAACCGTCAACCAAGGCGAGATTTGGGTCATAGATCTCATGTCATCGCGATTTTGAGGATTGTGATATGGAGGAGTCGGGGAGCGTTGCAACCAAACTCCCGAACCAACGAATCGTGAAAGACCTTCGCATTCGAGTCGATGGTCATGAGGGTGTGGTCACGTGAGTCGAGAAAAAAGAGGGAGATAACATCCGTTAGCCCATCGGGTTTCGAGACTCAGAGGGGTCTGCGTAGGGGGACCGTTGCATTGGAAACCCCAAAATTTCGAAAACATGATGCTCCTGCTGGGACGCTTCATTTGGGGGCTAGGCCCATAGTCATGCCTATGGTAATGAGGAGTGAGGGATTAGGTATAACACTAGTCTACATGGGAAAAATGCAGACCGAATCTATGGACTTGGTGAAGAAGTTTCCAGTTCGGAACCAGAAGAGCCATTTTATGGCTCTAGAATCGGGGATCATGATCAAGAGGTTGCGCAAACCTAGGGAGGGATAGGGGGTCTGCATCAGGTGGTATTAGAGAATAAATTCTTTGTCTGTAGACTTTAGGTGAAAGAGAAAGAAAAAATGAGGGGACAGAGAACTCAGAGCTGTACTCTGTATGTGACAGATAGTTAGCACAATGCAGCTAAGGAGATGAGAGGCACCTTTAGCAAACCATGTTGTAGAGAGGGATATGCGAGAGCTTCATGCTAGATTGGAGACAATGGAAGCAACGCAGAGAAGAGAGCCTGATGCTGGAAACGTTAGTGATGCAAAAAGTGAAGAGGTTGAGGTTGAAAAAGCTGCACGAGAAGAGGTTGCAGAAGAACGCTTGTTGAGAGCAGTTGCCAGATTGGGAGGTAGAGCTAAAATAGAAGTTCCCATGTATGAGGGAAATCTATATGCTGAAGAACTGTTGGATTGGATCAGATCCATGGACGAACACTTCGACTATGAATATGTCGATGAGGAGAACAAGATGAAAAAGGAAATCACTAGACTAAAAGGGCATGCAACATTGTGGTGGGATGAACTACGGGCTGAGAGAAGAAGTAAAGGAAAATATAGGATAAAAAGTTGGGACAGAATGGTAGCCAAACTTCAGGCTAAGTTCATACCCAAGGACTATCAAATAAATCTGTTCATTAAGCTACAAAACCTAAGACAAAAAGGGATGATAGTTAAGGAGTACACCGAGGATTTCTATATACTGAACATCAGAACTGGACAAAGGGAGAGAGATGCAGAAAAAGTCGCTAGATATATTAATGGATTGAGATATGAAATCCAGGACAAGCTCAACATGATGTTAGTTAGGACTATTCGGCATCAACCGATATGTTGCTTTTTTCGGTAAACTGGCTCCAGGTATAAGATCAATATGATGGCTTATACTCTTGATAGGTGGCAACGAAAAAGGTATCTCGTCCACTACTATATCAGCAAACTCTTCCAACAACTTCTGGATTTCTTCTGGGAAATCATCCACTCTCGTACTCGTCAAAACAATTTTAGGCTTCCTGACCACAATAAATTATGTGTCATATTTCTTCTTAACCTCCTAAAGAAGTTCCTTCCCACTCATGAGAAGTGCAATGTTCCTTACCTCTGTTTTCACTTCTTTATCCTTAATCAACAACAACATGTGTGTCCTCCCATTTTTCTCCAGGGTGTATGTGTTCTTTCTCCCATCATGAATCACGTTTCTTTCATATTTCCATGGTCTACCCAGCAATAGATGACAAACATCCATGGGAATGACATCACACAATATTTCATCTTTATATCCTCCTATTTTAAATTCAACTAAACATTGTTTAGTGACATTTACCCGATGTCCTTTTTGTATCCACGAAACTCTATATGGGCTTGGATGTGCAACAGTCTCTAGCTCTAGCTTTTCTACCATCTTTGTAGAAACAATATTATCTGTGCTACCACTATCCATGATGACCTTGCATACCCTGTCCTTGGTCTTTCAAGTAGTCTGAAACAGACTGTTTCTTTGGGATGGATTTTCTAACTCTTTCTCTGGTGTTAGGAGAACTTTCCGCATCATCAAAGACCTTCCACCCTTATCATCTTCTGCCTCAACATTTTGTCCTTGAGATTCGGCAATGTGAGTTTCACCACCTTCTTTCTTCCTATATGGACACTCATAAGATTTATGTCCGATTTTTCCACAAGTAAAACATTTCACTTCACCACCTTTGCCTCTTCCTCTTCCTCTGTCTCGAGGAAAAGTGTTTCTATCAACAAACTGCCTTCCCTATGAGTTTCCCCCTCTCTCAGGTTGAGTTTGAGGTTTCTTCCCCTCTTCTTTAGATTTATGAGTTCTGTCTTGGGCAATTGTTTTGCCTCTAGCTTGACTTCTACCTTAGCCTCTTTGACCTTGCTTTCAGCTCAACTTCTCTTCAGCTTTCAGAGCCATCTGATAAGAATCTTCCACAGTCCAAACGGTCATCATGCTTATCTCATGTTGAATTTCATATCATAGACCATTCATGTACCTGGCCACCTTTTCATCATCGCTTTCCCAATGACCTACTCTGATGTTTATCTTGTAGAATTATTCAGTGTACTCTTTCACTGACATCAACTTCTGTCTCAAATTTTTCATCCTCCGAAACAAAGTGATTTGATAATCCCTGGGTATAAATTTGGATTTCATCTTTGCAACCATTCTATCCCAGCTTTTGATTTTCTTCTTGCCCTTGCAGCATCTGTCAACCTGCAGTTTATCCCACCATAGTGTTGCATGTCCTTTAATTCTAGTGATAGCATGTTTGACTTTCTTGTCTTCCTCAACATCCTCATAGTTGATGTATTTATCCAGAGCTCTAATCCATTCTAGAAGCTCTTCAACATCCAGGTTTCCCTCATACACTGGAATGTCCATTTTTGCTATGACACCTATCCTTGCAACAACCCTGAATAGGCGTTCTTCTACAGTATCCTCAACTACAACTTCTTCATTTCCATATTCATTTTCACTTTCATCCTTGCTGATATCCCCAACGCCGATTGTGTGCCTCTGTGGTGTCTCCATAGCATCCACTCTGGCACATAATATATGCATGTCTCTTTCTCTTGCCGGATCAGGTATTTGCCTGTCTCTTCTTATCGACATTTCTCCTTCCTCTGCTGGATTAGGTAATCGCCTATCTCTTCTTCTTGCTGGCATAGCTGTAAAATTTTCTCCCTTCTCTCTACTACAGAAAGCAAAGAAATGTTTTTTGGGCTCTGATACCAAATGACGCAGACCCCCTGCCCTCGATCCGAGATCCGATCATGATCTTCACTACAACCACACCGAGGGTTAATCAACCCCATTGTTCAAGCCATAAAGGACTTAGGGTTTCATAAGTTGGAGAGTCCCAATGTAATTCCACTACACTTGGAAAACACTGAAATGAAAAATGTCCAACACACACCAACTATTTCCACTAAATTCGGCTTTTCAGGACTTGAGTAAATGAACCAACGATCATTCCTCTTTCCCTATGATCCCCCGAACTCCAAAATTCCGAAACGCTGAAATGGTTCAATGTCCCATGGAATGCACGATTGATGTCTTTTCGGGACTTCGTGTACCGGGAGTTCGTGGTTCTCAATTCCAAAATATCTGACTCCTAAGTTTCCTGAAACCTGAAATATCGAAGTGCCGAAAATGGATCTTCTTGGGATTTCACAAACCGGGAGTTTGAAACTCTCGATTTCCAAGACACTACCTTCTCTGCTTTCCGACACCCGAAGTGTCGAAATCTCGAAATTCCACGCTAAATTCCTGTCGCATTTCGTGACTTGGGGAGTTCACTCCACTGTGTCCTAACTCCTTGTCATCAGGGGTTCTGAAATGTTGAATCTGTATATGCCAAAATGTCAATGTTTCACACCAAAGGCACGTCACATTCAACGACTTCGGTATTTTCAATGCTAAGGTCTCGATTCCTTGTCAATGTGAATTTCAAAACCCTGATCCCCGAAATGCCAAAGTGCCACTTCAAGGATATTTTGGGTTTCGCAACTTTGGGGTTTTTCCATGCAAAAGCTCTTGGTTCCTTGTCATCAGGATTTTCGGTATTTCGAATCCCGAATTTCCGAAATGATTTGACGACCCAAATAGATCATGATCAACGGTACTCATTGATTCTGGATACCAAAGTGATGGATTTGTCCACCCCTATCCACCTTGCATCTACTCTGGATCATACAGTCCCCGTGACTTCGGGAGTTCTCCTCAGAGAATTTTGACCGCTCGTTTCCTCCTTGACAACTTCTGCGAAATGAACCAATGTTCTTCCACTGGAACTTAACTTCTGCGACACATTTCAATATCCATCTCCATTTGAGTACTGTCAAAGGTGTTGACCCTCCTGAGGTTTCACTTGCAACTCCAGTCTCTAAATTACTTATGCGCACACTCCTTGCTGCAGTCTTTCAAATACTTCTGGGTATTTGATCTTTTGACTCTATGCACCCTCTGCAACAACAATCCTTCAACCTTTTCCTTAGGTAATAACTTCTAAGGCTTCAAATAGCCTGTGCACACCTTGCACGGATTTTGTGCTTCACTTGCACTTCTGCTGGAATGAGAACAACGGTATCCCTCCTGAGCTTTCTGAGATAAAACTCAGAACTCTTGTCAACGCACACCTTGTGGACGTTCCACTGCACTCCTTGCAGGAACTCTCTCTTAGGAAGAGAAACAATTGAAACTCATTCTTTTTCTCTCTCAGACTTCATACATTCAACATGAAATCACAGATTCAACACAACATTGAAACAAATGCATAAACAGAGAAATAAATCAATTGTAAGCATACCATTTAGTAAATGTTAACAGTAAGCATCATAACACCATGAAAATTTGAGTCAAAGCTTCATATATTAACTCAAGTGCTTCTGTACATGGGTTCTTCTCTACAACTCTCTGCTATAGCTCTCCAGCTTATGAAAGTCTGAATGATGATGATAATGTTACAATGATACAAGGGTGAGGGTGTCTATCTCTGTTTTCTCTCCTACTTTCTAAACTGTCTAATCTATGAATTCAAATCTACCTACTTTCATTAATAGACTTAAATTCCTAATACATCCGACAGATGATAGAAAATCACTCACGATCTATTTACAATAGCCAGATATAAATGCAAGTATGCTTCTAGCTATTACATTAATATCCGCTTCTTAATTTTTCAAAAACATTTCAAAACATGTAAAATGTTTGTTGTGCTTTCCATCTGTCTTCTGCCTTCATGCTCGCTTGGTTCGTTGCTTGCGATGCTCCTGCATCATACTCCCTCACTTGAAAATTTTCATGAACTCCTGTTCATGAGCTCTGGCACGGTCCAATCTTCTTCATCTTCAGTTTGTTATATATTCCTCTTGGGAACCTCTCCTTCCTCAGATGTGCAAGAATCAAATCATCAACTTCAAATTGAAGTTCTAGCCTATGTTGATCTGCTCTCTTCTTTTATTCTTGACTTTAATTCTGCAATCGCTCCTTAATTCGATTGTGAAGCTACTTCATTACTTCTGAAAAGTCCTCTCCAATAGAACTTCTAAATTCATTTTGTTCTGAATCTTTTAATTCAGAAACTCCCCTTGGATGCATTCCATATACAATCTGGAATGGACTCTACCCTGTGCTCCTATTAAGTGAATCATTGTAAGAAAATTCTGCCTGTGGTAGAATGTGATCCCACTGATTGTGGTGTTCAATCACTAGGTTGCTCAGTAAATCTCCCAAACTCCTATTCACAACTTTTGTTTGACCATCTGTTTGAGGATGATACACTGAGCTAAAAGAAAAACTTGTCCCCATCTTCTTCCATAAAGTCCTCCAGAAATGCCCTACGAACTTGGCATCTCGATCAGAAAAAATACTCCTGGGCAAGCCGTGAAGTCTGACGACTTCCTTGAAAAACAGGTTCTCAATATGAGTTGCGTCGTAGGTTTTCTGGCATGGTACGAAATGTTCCATCTTTGAAAATCTATCGACCACCACAAAGATCGAATCATATCCTCTCTATGTCCTTGGTAGTCCCAATATGAAATCTATGCTCACTACATCCCACGGCCTCTATGGTATGGGAAATGGTTGATATAACCCTGTGTTCTGCCTTTTTCCTTTAGTGTGCTGACAAATTCTACACCTGTCCACAAATTTCTTAACATTTTTCCTCATCCCCGGCTAAAAATATGAGCCATTCAACTTTGAGAATGTCTTATCATGACCAAAGTGTCTGACCAATCTTCCACTGTGTTTTTCCTTTAGCAGATTCTCCCTCATGGAGCATTTTGGAGTACATAGTTGATTTCCCCTGAATAATAATCCATCCTGGATCATATACTCAGTCCATTGGCTTTTGTCCCTAAGAATTGGATTCTCAGATGCTTCGTATGCCTCTTTAAAATCTGGGCCATCCCTGTACATTTCTTTGAGGCTATCAAAACCCAAAGTCTTGACTCTAAATTCCTATATAAGCAAACATTTCCTGCTCAAAGCATCAACAACTTTGTTAGCAGTTCCAGAAATATGCTTAGTCACAAAAGTAAAATTTTGCATATATTCAACCCATTTAGCATGTTTTTGGTTCAACTTCTCCTGTTGAGTCACGAATTGTAAAGCATGATTATCGTTGTACAAAAAAAACTCTTTAGGAACCAAATCATGTCTCCATTTCTTCAACGCTTGTATGAAAACATAGAATTCTTTTTTATATGTTGAGTACTTGACTTTCGCTTCATTCAATTTCTCATTGAAGTATGTGACTGGCCTCTCATCCTAGCTCAAGACCGCTCCAATTGCAAACCCACTCGCATCACACCTGACCTGGAATGTCTTGCTAAAATCTGGCAAAACCAAAATCGGTTGCTCAGTGATCTTCTTCTTCAGCAGATTGAAGCTCTCCTCTGTTTCTTCTGTCCAATGAAAAGATTTGTGTCTTTTCTTCACCATTTCCATCATCGGTGCACTGATTCCACTAAAATTTCAGATAAATTTCTTGTAGAAACTTGCCAAACCATGGAAGCTTCGAATTTCAAACACACTTTTTGGCGATGGCCAATTTTTAATTGCATTTACCTTTTTTGGATCCATCTTCAACTCATTTGCAGTGATAAAAAAACCCAAATAAATGAGTTATGTCCTCATAAATGATGATTTCTTCACATTAATCAACAATTTCTCTTGCTTTAATCTCCTCATCACTGCAGCTAAATGCTGTAAGTGTTTTGTTTCTGTTTTGCTGAAAATTAATATATCATCAAGATATACAATGACAAATTTCCCTATGAAATCCTTCAGGACTTCGTTCATCAATCTCATGAAAGTACTAGGCGCATTCATTAAGCCAAATGGCATAACAAGCCATTCATACATCCCTTGATTCATCTTGAATGTTGTCTTCCATTCATCACCTTCTTTCATTCGAATTTGATGATATCCACTTTTCAAATCAATTTTTGAAAAAAAATCTTTCTCCACTCAAGCAATCCATCAAGTCATCCATCCTTGGCAATGGAAATCTGTATCTGATGGTAATCTTATTGATTTCCCTTGAGTCT
>JZKD02S1619789.1:90526-106873 GCA_000966675.3 Picea glauca
TGTAAATATAATAAAGCGGAAAAATAAAACATGAAAATCTCTCTTATGAACAACATTTACAAGGTTGCAAGTTTTACTAGAAACTTACGAAATCGATGTAAAAATAGTTGTTTTTGAAAAGAAGATAAAGAAATCACATTTAAATATTTTTTGTTTTCTTCCTATAAATCTAATAGAACTTGAATTAATTAAACTATGAAACACAGATGTACAGATAATCAAAGCTGATCTAAACTTTCTGGTTTCTCTAATCAATAAATGACAGAAATCAGAAACACAAAGAAGCTAACCTAATGTTAGTTTCTGAAATGTGTCTGGGCCTCTATATGAATCAAGAGCATCCAACTACCACACCTACGAGATAAATCTGTGATAGACATATACTAAAATTGTTCTGAATAAATTCATAAAATGTATTGGCAGCCAGGATTTTAGAAACAGAATAGGGAACACATGTTAATTTTGTGATCTTATGATCGATTACAATCAAAGGAATCTAAATGTAATACGTTCACTTCATTTTTCAACTAAACATCGAAGAGAAATCATGATATTAAAATTAAAAATATAATCACAATGTTATTATCTGGAACATCAAATCATGAACGATATTTATAACATGAATATCCTGAAACATAACATATCATTGAGTTTAAAGCTACAAGACATATTAATGCATCAAGATTAAATAAAACCAAACATTAATGAAACACCATTTACAATGGACTAAAGCCGAAAGGTATATGTTATTCCATAAGTCTTGAAAATCATTCATCCATAATTGGTTCTAGGCCAAGATGCCATTCATTTACAAAATGCATGGTTTTTAAAGGGTCTTTGGGAAATCTAATCTTCCTATATCTCAGGATAAGATCAGATCCCATAATATCAAAACATTACAAATATGGTAGTCTACAACCACCCATGATCAAATTGTATCTTCAAAAATTTATGAAAGTTTTCCCTATTTACAAAATAAACAAAAGGGGATACTAATCAACTAGATCGAACATGTTCCATCCCATAAGATCAACATCGGATATACTATGCCCTTAAAAATGAAATAGGGACAAGTTAGGCAATTTTATTAACAAATAATTACTAAATTTTATATGAAAATGACTTGGCTACAAAATCTCTCGATTTTGTAACCAGTCTTATATTGGTAAAAGAAATCCAAGTTTAACCGATTTGATTTTTTTAAAAACAACATGACTGTAATAAAAATTGTCTTACCATTTAACTAATAACTAAACATGGTTCAAGATATCTCGGAATTTATTATGGACTTCACACTGTCTGCATTCTTTATCACAATTTTGCCTTTCTTTTTAAGACGCTTGGCTTGTCTCTGTTCATTTGCATTGAGGTCACGGTTTTCTTTTATGAGAAATTCATTGTGGTTTGTGAGAGCTTTAATCCTTTCTTGTAGAATGGGGATGTCCTTATAGTATTGTTCAATCCAATTCAATAAGACTTCGCAATGCACAGAAGGAGCGATCTTTCGATGGAGCATATAGTTGGGTGTAAGAACATCAACACTACATGTTATCGGCCCTTGACCGAGATTTATAGCAGTAAACCCCTTGCTACCCTCAAGACATGGTGGAAGGTTATTAACAAAGTCGTATGGCTGAATAGGATCTGATTTGTGACAATCTGAATCTTCCTCTGCGAGAAACTTTTCAAATTTAGAATCTGAATCTTCATGGATCTTGATTGGGTCAATCGAGCTCACATGAGGCTTAGATTGATTTCTCAAACTTCTCGAAATGAGTCAACCAACCCTCTTATTTCAGTACCCTAACATTTCTTGCTTATGTTTTGATTTTTTGCAAGGGTATTTACTATCGGAATTTAAGGTGGCCTTAAGGCCAACAACTAATTCATGCACAGGGGTTCCATTTGAATTGGATCCAACATTTTGTTTCCCAGGAAAAAACTGATCAAGTATTGCCTCATGACGAGGGTTTTTCTTCAAAGGATCGGGCTTGTCATTTGAGAAATAAAAATGTTTCTCTATCAGAGGCTTATCCAACATAGGGGTTTATGTAGGAATGTCTGTAACAAAATTGTTTCGAGCTAAGAACCCATCCCAATCATCACCTAGGGTTTTCAAACGATGAGTCAACAACATTTTAATTAAACCATGGTGAAAGACACTAGAGTCGAGGCTCTTCTTCTTGTATCTTTTCGACATTTTGTACAGACTCCTTAACAAATAAAATGACACATTCAAATGGAAGCTTATAAAGTGCATAAGCAATCACACATGGTAAAGAAAAACCAGGCCATAAAAGTCCTCATAGGTAATAAATTTTTTAAGAACTGATAACAGACCATGCCACCTAACCTTAAGAAGGGAAACATGAATACCTTTCTCACAACAGACAATCTTTTTGGAGGTCATGAAAAGACTCCAGGGCACTTTGTCAATTTTTGAATTCTTGAACCGCTTCTGACCAATGAGAGGAAGCCCCGTTGCTTCACTCAAAAACTCTTCAGTCACCTCCAACTGAACATCACCAACCTTTTCCATGTATCCATCAAATGTTTGGGCGAATTCTTTGGCCATGCGAAGGTTATACCCTTTGAAATTATTAATGAAAATATCCCAACCCTGGCCCTTCAAATCCTCGACCGCATCATCGTGAGACAACAACGCTTGAGAGCCATTCGTCTCTATTTAGACAATAGGAGCCATTAAGGGTATGACCAGACTGTAACAAGGGAAAATCAAACTAACTATGGGTTTAGATGGTAGCAGTAGAAGGAACAAGTCAGAGTTGATACCATGGAAACAAAACAAGAAACACACCTGCGTGATCATAACATAAACATGAGAGTTTCGATCATGAAATTTAAACACTCCTGGTAATGAAAGCCCTGAGTACATAGAATTATACAAACCCTTGACTCATAATGAGAAGCCTGTCAATTCATTATGCCAGCCAAAATGAAGTACAAGATACAATTCTGGCGCATTTAATTGCCATGTCATGTAATGGATATAATCGATTTGCAAAGGGTTGGTATGGATATGTTTTTACAAATCAAATGTGAATCGACGTTTGGTATTAAAGTTGATTTACAAAGGATTCAAATAAACATGTTTATAATTTGAATGTGCATCAACATAGGTATCATATCAACATTCAACAAGCTCAAAGGAAAATCATTCAAGTATTAAATATAAAGTAGATGCAAGCACAATGACCCTTTAGAAGAATGCTTTGAATATGGATATAATACAAAACTAAGTTTTCATGTTTGATTCATGCTTTTAGTCATGAATCAAGCATGAAAATGGAATATAAAAGAGTAATCAAACATCTTTTATAACCCAGTAATCATCCCTAAATGATAATATTTACAATATGAGGTGAAGGCAGCTACAAAAAGTGTTGTTTGTCGTTCAAATAGCGAAATCGTGTAGGGATGCCAACAATGGCGACTTATTGGGAGAAGCAGTTATCTCTGCATCACTAGGAAATTCATGTTAGGACGGATCAGAATGGTTTAAAAATAATGAACAGTCGATAGTAAGTCAAGCATCATAATCAAACTCAAAAACAACACCCAGTCTGGCGTCAGATGTATTTCTGTCCAAATGCAATATGGTGACAATTTTTAATTACGAGAGAGATGATGTTTTTAGACAAATAAATCCAATACTGTTGACAGGGTTGTTGCTGCCAGCAGGCATCCATAGCCTCAACAGGGATGTCAATTGACCCACTCTGATGCCTCTACCCTCTCCAAGAATTATCAACTCAAGATGAAGGACATTTTGTGATTAATATAAAAATTTATACCTGATGATTTTCTTGAACCCAACATTGTTTCACTTCCAGCAGGCCTGTTCAGTACCCTAGAGAAGTTTTCTTGGCATCATGCATGCATTTACCCGCTTCTAGAAGACCTGATCAATATCTCGACAGGTTTACAAACACTTTCCACAGCTCTCTAGGAGTTATTTACAATTTGACATAAAATAATGATCTTGAGGAGAGAGGGGTGATGCTGAAAATTTCATATTCCAAAACACTTGATATTTTCAAACTTTAATTTTTCTCTTGATGACCTTCATCATGATCTGAAATTAGTTTTCTGATAAGAATAAATTTTCAAGGACAGAAAGGCATACTTGATTTGTTTTCTTTAAAAACAGGGACATCATAAAGAACTTTAATAATGATCGTAACTTCTCATGATTATAAGGTGAAACCAGGAAGATTATTCTGAACAGGAAGTTTCTTTTTCTAGTCTGAGTTTCAACAACTTATAGCAATGATAGCTTGAAATGACCTTGATTGCTGCTTTATGATGAGACATTCTAGTTTTCTTTCATGAATTAAATGGTGACACAAACATAAATTTATTTAGAAAACAAACCAAAAACAAGGAAAATGAAAAGAACCAAAATGAAGAACAAAAAGAAAATCAAAAATATTTACAAGAGGGTGGATCTAAAATCATCACGTGAAATATCTCTTGAGAGCCTAAAAGAAAATAGAAAAATCCCCATTGATATGAATGCAGTCCTACTCGTGGCACCTTGGGTCAGGGTTGAATTTACAATTCAGATTTACTTATCTCTTTACTTTTCATTTAAAAAAATTCATGACAATATTGAATTTTTGAAAAGCTGAAAGAAAGGATCAAAGTGGACTTCCTTGACAATAGTCATATTATGGTTCTCTTGGTGCACCCACTTGTGTTCATGACTGCATTATTTCAAAGAGAAATAGTGAGAAATAAAGATAAAAGAAAACCTACTTCTAAACCTACTCTAACTACTAAACAAATCAAAATACTACGTGAAGTCATGCTTCCAATGTAGCCATCAGAGTAACCCCAATTCTGCAATGGAAAAAAAATCAAATATTACTAACAAGAATGGTAGTATATCGAAAGATGACAAAAATATATCATCAGTACCTTTATCATCATCATTTAAAAACAAGGCAAGCATGATCTTACCATTCACTTGGACATTCTTTTTGTATGAATCCTCTAGCCATTTTGCAATTTTTTCATTACATGGGTTACAAAAATATGAAAAAATGAGATTGTGAATCTTGTGAGAGTTATGGGGACCTGAAATAACCATCGGCCTAGACCGAAGTGCCCCATCCTCCTGACAATTTTCCTTTCATTCCATATTTTATCCATCTGAAGGATATAAAATGAGTGTGTTAAAGTTACCTCCTTGATCTCTAAATAAAGTGAAGATAATCTTACCATTCCCTGGAAACTTTTTGAGATATGAATACTCCAACCAATCTGCAATCCTATCATAATACATGCAATTACTAACATGGGATTGTTTTAAAGAATTCACATGTGACAAATCTTCCTGATGAGAGTAAAGTATTAGACTATCAAGGAAAGAATCTTGTAACAAGGTCGGATAAAGATGGCGAGAACTTATCATAATTCTCAATCAAAAAATAAGTGTCTTATTCTCTTGAAATTTTCCATTGAGCTTAGATATTTCAAGGTTAACTATTTGAGGTGAACTAAATGGAACGACCAACATTTTTGAATAATCATAATTGGTAGTAATATTTGGCCGATTATACTTTTCAACCTCAAATAATTTATCATAGAAAAATTTAGATCCTTCTTGAAACACAAATTGAGATGAATCAATGGAAGATGAAATTTGAGATTCTTTCAAATCATTTATTGATTTACCCACAGATAATTGATGAGAATAAGAATTAATATGTTCATGGGTAGAATTATTTTCCTCTTTATCTTCTATTTGGTAATCTCTTTGTACCTGATTATATAATGTTGAATTCTCTCCAAGGTAATATGGAACATGCAATTGCACAACATTAGGATAAAAAATATCAGCGTACAAGGAATAATATGTAGAAGAATTAAAGAGACGAAATGCATCTCTTGAATTGATAGGTATATGTGTTTCGAAATCTGGTTTTTTTCCCTCTCCTTATATAAACTAATCAACCTCTTTTGTATTCTCTTTTAAAGAGTACGAGACATTTTTTAAGAGACAATTTGGTTCATTGTGCAAGGGAAAGTTTGAGAGAAAATAAACTAGAGATAGAAGATTGCCTAATGATTTTGTCACCCACTGATTGATCATGGATCTATTCAACTAAATTAGGGGAAGATTTATCGTCCACATGATTATAATCTTCACATTCGACCTCTTTTACTTTAGAAACAGTTATAAAATCTATGAGAGTGTGACAACTGTCGTCTTTTAAAGGTCAAGGTTCCTTCTTCGACAGGAGGAGACATCATTGAAAAAGAATGATTAGAGGTGACAATCACATTTTGTAAAAGATGATGTTGCTCATGATTTGACAAAATGAAAGAATTTGACAAAAATTGTGGTGCTTCAAAATCTTCAAGATCAACATCAAAATTTGAACCATCTTGAGATTGAGTGTTAGTGCTGAATTCAAATTGGTTAACCATTAATTGATCTTGCTTGTCTGAGAAATAAACGAGATAATCTAACCACTCATTAATAAGTGTCATTTCTTTCAAAGGGAATCTAGTACAAACATGAATGAACCTAATTGCAAAATCATTGAATGATTCACCATTTTCTTTCCTTAAGCAACTTAATTCTTCACTTAATTCATCATAATCATAGTTGCTAAAATATGATAAAAACTCAAATACAAACTCATACAAGGAATGAATAGAATTAGCCCGAAAAGATTCAAACCAAATTTTAACCCGACCTTGAAAAGTGAGAACGAACAATCTACATGTAACATTAGGATCGGTGATCTTATGTCTTAAACACTTA
The DNA here is from genome assembly GCA_000966675.3 of Picea glauca. Taxonomy (NCBI): domain Eukaryota; kingdom Viridiplantae; phylum Streptophyta; class Pinopsida; order Pinales; family Pinaceae; genus Picea; species Picea glauca. Next base: position 97,323 of record JZKD02S1619789.1, read on the forward strand.
TAAAAAAAATAGAAATATGGTCTACTGCAGATGTGTTCCCTTCATCATCAAAGGTGAGTTCTGAAAAGAGATCAGTTGTCTTGTTGGGAAAATTAGGTAATGAGAAATGGATAGCATGTTCCAACACAGTGATTTGGGCAGGAGCCATGAAAAATTAAGAATTTGAAGAAATTGACTCCAAATAGTTAGCTTGTCATCTAACCTTCCTTGTAGTGCATTATAAGATGACACATAAGAAGGATTTATAAATCTGGAATTATGAAATGCTGAGTGGTGAAACATTTAATCAATACATCAACCTCAGACCCTCCTTCTAGTGCCATTTGTTGATGGGCGAAATTGATTGTCCGTCAACTGGAAGAACAAATCCGGTCTGAGGTTGTCTAAGTAACCCAAGTCGTTTGGTGTAACTTGTTCTGACAGGTTTAATGGCTCCATTAGCCAATCTAAATTCCTAAAATAAAGAGGAAGGGATAACTAACTAATGCTACAAACTATAATATATATATATATATATATATATATATATATATATATATATATATATATATATATATATATATATATATATATATATATAACTGTTGTAAATATAATAAAGTAGAAAAAGAAAACATGAAAATCTCTCTTATGAATAGCATTTACAGGTTGCAAGTTTTACTAGAAACTTATGAAATCGATGTAAAAATAGTTGTTTTTGAAAAGCAGATAAAGAAAGCACATTTAAATATTTTGTGTTTTCTTCCTATAAATCTAACAAAACTTGAATTAATTAAACTATGAAACACAGATGTACAGATAGTCAAAGCTGATCTAAACTTTTTGGTTTCTCTAATAAATAAATGACAGAAATAGAAAACACAAAGAAGCTAACTTGATGCTAGTTTCTGAAATGTGTCTGGGCCATAACACAAAGTACTGATAACATACCATTCCACCTAACCTTAAGCAGGGAAACATGAATACGTTTCTCACAGTAGTCAATCTTTCTAGAGGTCATGAAAATACTCCAGGGCACTTCGTCAATTTTTGAATTCTTGAACCACTTATGACCAGTGATAGGAAGCCCTGTTGCTTCACTCGAAAACTTTTCAGTCACCTCCAACTGAACATCACCAACCTTCGCCCTATATCCATCAAACATTTGGGCGAATTCTTTGGCCACACGAAGTTTATACCCTTTGAACTTCTTAATGAAAATATCCCAACCCTGGCACTTCAAATCCTCGACCACATCATCATGAGACATCAACGCTTGAGATCCATTCGGCTCTATTCGGACAACAAGAACCATTAAGGGTATGACCAGACTGTAATAAGGGGGGACTCAAACTAACTGTAGGTTTATATGGTAGCGGTAAAAGGAACAAGTTTGAGTTGATACCATGGAAATAAAACAAGCAACACACATGTGCGATCATAACATAAACATGAGGGTATCGGTCATGAAGTTTAAATACTCTTGGCAATGAAATCCCCGAGTACATAGCATTACACAAACCCTTGACTCATAATGAGAAGCTTGTCAATTCATTTTGCCAACCAAAACAAAGTACATGATACGATTCTGGTGCATTTAATTCCCATGTCATGTAATGGATATAATCGTTTTTCATTTGGTTGGAATGGATATGTTTTTATAAATCAAATGTGAATCAACATTTGGTATTAAATTTGATTTACAAAGGATTCAAATAAACATGTTTATAATTCGAGTGCGCATCAACATAGGTATCATATCAACATTTAACAAGCTCAAAGGAAAATCATTCAAGTATTAAATATAAAGTAGATGCAAGAACAATGACCCTTTAGAATAATTATTTGAATAGGGATATAATATGAAACTAAGTTTTCATGTTTGATTCATGCTTTCAGTCATGAATCAAGCATGAAAATGCAAATATAAAAGAGTAATCAAACATATTTTATAATCCAGTAATCATCCCTAAATGATAATATTTACAAGATGAGGTGAAGGCAGCTACAAAAAGTGTTGTTTGTCGTTCAAATAGAAAAATTGTGTAGGGTTGCCAACACACTGTTAACTACATGCATGTCAGATCCAGTGGAGACCCAGTTGAGATAACAGGTGAAAGGGACAGTTTGACTATCAGTTGTGACTTTAGTCGGTGAACTCATGCAATCACACAAAAATTTTATGTTCCCATGAGGAATGCACAGCCTAGGCAAGAGGGATTCATTTCATTGCAGGGATTTCCATCAGCAGGGATTGCACAAAGTAGGCAGGTTGTTTGGAAGCAGTAAATTGGCACATGAATTTGTCAATTTTTGTATGACAGTGTAAGATGATTGTATATTTCACTGAGAGCTCTTGGATTAGATGTTTGTATGATATTGTTTCATGATCCATGATATATACATAATATATGATAGTGGGGTGTTTAGCTTTATGCTTTCTCGGTAAAAACATCTGTGTTGTGTGTGATTAATCTCTCTTCTTGATATTGCAATTGGCAATCATGTTTTAAATTCTGCAAGAATATTATTAGAAGCAATTTTGTATTTAACATTGGAATATAATTGTTAGATCAGGAGAATCCAGGCAACACATAATTTGTATTAAAATTTCTACATGGTATTAGAGTGCAAAAGATTGCAGAAGCTAAGTTTTTGATTGGATAGAATTCGAATTTGCAGAAAGACTTTCTTAGTTCTACTGTTGATTCAAGATCGAAATGGATTTCAATGGCTTGAGGTTAGAGTATGCACTCGAGGGAAGCTCGAACTACATTACTTGGAAGAACAGGATGGAGGCAATACTCAAAGACAATGGATTGAAGGAATTCATTAACAAAGATGTTCCTAAGCCAAATGTTGTAGACGCTGCAAATCTTGATGCATGGAAAAAAAAAGTGGCAAAGATGAGGAGGATCCTGTTGGAGGGAGTACGAGACCACATTGTCTCAAACCTCCATGGGAAATCCACACCATATTCAATATGGAAGGATTTAACTGATCTATTCCAAAACAACAACAACCATAGGAAATTGGCGCTCAAAGATAAACTCAGGAAGATCAAGATGGAGAAGGGAGACTCCATTCCAAAATATCTCATGAAGTTTTTCCAATGTCAGGATGAGTTGGGGAGTGTGGGAATAATAGTTTTTGATGATGATTTGGTGAGATTTCCTCTCCTAGGACTTCCCAAGAATTAGCACAGTTATCAAGACTCTGTCAATGGAAGGGAAAAATTTCTAGATTGGGAACGACGATGGTCAGATCTAGTGCAAGAGGAGTTCAGGCGGAACACCAAAGATGGCTCTTCATCAAAGCATGATGATGAAGAGGATTGTTCTTTGACATCCAAGGCATTGAAAGGGAAGGGGAAGAAATTCCATTAAAAATCTGATTCTAAAGGCAAGAATCTGGATTTGTCCAAAGTGAAGTGTTTTTCCTATCACAAACATGTTCATATCACTACTAACTATCCACAGAAGAAGAAGAACAAGGTTGTTGGAGCTGTAGATGGTGAGTCCCTTGCAGCCTCACAATTTGAACTTGACTTCTCCTTGATCGCATGCATGGCATCAAGTGCATTGGGATTGATGTGGTATTTGGATAGTGGTGCTTCCTTCCACATGACAGGAGATAAGGAGATTTTCAGTGACTTCGAGGAGAAAGATCTCAAAATGCATATAGAGATGGGCGACGATGGACGATATAGTGTGACTGGTATTGGTACCATTACCTTTCAGAGGGAGTCAGGTAAACTATTTCAAGTGAAATATGTTATGCATGTACCAGGTCTAAAGAAAAACTTGGTCTCGATCGCAATGTTGGAGGACAGAGGCTATGAAATTGTTTTCAGCGATGGAAAATATTACCTGTGACATAGAAAAACGAGTCAAGTTAAGAGGATAGGGATTCGAGTTAATAATATCTACAAGTTGGAGGTAGATGGTTGCATTGTAATGATGGGCAAGGAAGAAAAATTTGTGAGTCGGGATGAGGTCAAATTATGGCACAGGTGATTGGGCCATCTTCATCATGGAGCCTTGAAAATAATGCAGCAAATATCTAATGGACTTCCAATGGGAACACTTGCTCATTTAGATTAGTGCAAGGGTTGCACCATGGGGAAGTATGTAAAATCCACATTTCATGAAAAGGAGAACCATGCTTCGGTGATCCTGGAGAGAATTCACACAGACATGTGTGGACCATTCTCGGTTGCTTCAATAGAAAAACATAAGTACTATGTTATTTTTGTTGATGACTTTTCTCATAAATTATGGATCTTCTTCAAATACTTCTGTAGAAAAGAAGGAATTCGAAGAGATCTCATAGCGCCTCATAGCCCACAACAAAATGGGGTCGCGGAGAGGAAGAACAAAACAATCATGGGTGAAGCACGAGCGATGTTGCATGATCAGGGCCTACCAATTCATTTGTGGGAGGAAGCATGCAATACTACGATTTGTGTGCAAAACCGTTGTTCTCATAGAGTACTTGGCATGAGTACACCTGAAGAAGATTTCACTGATAAGAAACCTGATGTTTCTCATTTTAAGATTTTTGGTTCATCTATTTATGTGCATGTGACCAAGAACGCCAGGAAGAAGCTGAAGCCGACTGCTGAAGTTGGGATATTTTTGGGGTACATAGAAACACCCCATAATTATCGTGTGTATTTTCCTAACAGTAAGATGATTGTTATGATATTGGATATAAAATTCAATGAGGGGAAAGCCATGCGGTTGTCACTTGAGAGGGAGATAGACTTGCATGCAGAGGAGGAACTATTGGTTCCCAAAGATGAGTCTCAAGATGTGGATCAATCACATGAGGAGGTTCATGGAGTGGAGGAAGTCACTCATACAGAGCCATCCATCAGAAATGGCAGAAAGTGCACCACGAAAGCTAATAGATTGAGACTAGATGTTGCACATAATGTAGGAACCCCTACTTCACAGTGTAGACATAGATAGTCTCCTAATCGATTTACTGGATACATGGGTCTCATGAGAAAATGTATTGTGACTGAACCATCTTCCTTTCAGGAAGAATTGCAAGATCCCACTTGGTTTGATGCGATGGTGGAGGAGTATGACTCCATTGTCAAAAACAATGCTTGGGAAAATGTTTCAAGGACGGTTGATAAATTAGTGGTGGAGGGTAATCTTTTAATCATTGTTCTTCATGTTGATGATTTAATACTAACTGGTGATGAGCAGCTGATACACTCATGCAAGGAGGACCTTGCAAAGGAGTTCGAGATGAAGGATATGGGTCTCCTTCATTATTTCCTTGGATTGGAAATATGGCAGTGAAATGGTGAACTTTTTGTTTCTCAAGGTAAGTATGCAAGGGAGATATTGGGTAAGTTTCACATGGAGGTCTGTAAACCCATGGATACTCCTCTTCCAGGAAACTAGAGGAAAGAGGATGCTACTTTTGGAGAGGTAGTGGATTCTACTGTCTATCGACAGTTAATGGGTTCGCTAATGTATCTAGTGAACACGAGATCGGACATTTTCTATGTCGTTAACCAGCTGATTCAAGTGACGGTTAAGCCTACCAGGATATTTTGGAAGGCAGGTAAGCATGTCCAGAGATACCTAAGGGGCAAATATGAGTATGGCTTATGGTACAAACAAACAAATGAGGTGAAGTTGCATGGATTCATGGATACAGATTGGGTGGGAAGCCCAATGGACAGAAAGAGAACATCAGGGGGGATCTTTAGTATCGGATCTATAGTTGTTTCTTGGTACAGCAGGAAACAGATATCTATGGCACTCAGTTCAACTGAAGAGGAATACATGGCAGCGAGTCAAGATGCATTTGAGGCTATCTTGATGAGAAATATCTCGGTTGGTTTGTTTGGTTCTCATTTAGATACGACAGTGATTCATTGTGATAATCAGAGTTGCATTAAACTCTCCATTAATCATGAGTTTCATGATATATCTAAGCATATATATATCTCATATCATCATATCAGATATTGTGTGCAGTGGAAGATCGTGTTGCTTCAGTACATTCCTATGGAAGATCAGGATGCAGACATTATGACGAAGGCACTCACCAGGAGAAAATCTTAATACCATAGAGACATGATCGGGGTGAAGGATAATACATTTCTTGTTGAGAGGGAGTGTTGAGATTCAACAAGAAAATCCTAGTGAAAATTATGCACCTACACTAGGATGGATCCTCGAGCTATTTTTAGGTGGAAGTCTATTTTAGATGATCAGTAAATTCTATTTATAGATGATGTCTATTTATAGATGGTGAGTGAATTCTATTTATAGATGTATGTCGACTATTATTATCCCTTAATAATTGTTGGACAATAAATATTAATCTATTCTCAATGAGCACTTGGAAATAGTTAACTGAAGTGGAAAATCAGTTAGCTATAGGAAATTCGAGTTCAAAGGTTGACCAGTGGGACATGCAAGTGGAATAAGTTGTAACTGAGTGATTCAAAGTTGTAACAGAGTTGAATGTGTAGTTATGTGAGTTGTAAAGTAGTTTAACACAGTTAAGTGAGTTAAGCTCAGTTTTACTAGTTGTAACTGAACTTACTCTAGTGAGAGATCAGTGAATTAATTATTAATTAATTCACAATTAGTGGTCTCACATGAAACAAAATATTTACCACTGTTAACTACATGTATGTCAGATCTAGTGGAGACCCAGTTGAGATAACAGCTGAAAGGGACAGTTTGACTATCATTTGTGACTTTAGTGGGTGCACTCATGCAACCAGACACACATTGGATGTGCCCATGAGGAATGCATAGCCTAGGCAATAGGGATTCATTTCATTGCAGGGATTTCCATCAACAGGGAATGCGTAGAGTAGGCAGGTTGTATGGAAGTAGTAAATTGGCACCTGAATTTGTCAATTTTTGTATGACATTGTGAGACGATTGTATATTGTACTGAGAGATCTTGGATTATATTTTTGTATGATATTGTTTCATGATCCATGATATATACATAATATATGATAGTGGGATTTTTACCTTTATGCTTTCTCGGTAAAAACATCTATGTTATGTGTGATTAATCTTTCTTCTTGATATTGCTATTGGCTATCGTGTTTTAAATTCTGCAAGAATATTAGTAGAAGTGATTATGTATTTAACAGTGGCATATAATTGTTAGATCAGGAGAATTTAGGCAAAACATAATTTGTATTAAAATTTCTACAAATATGTCCTAAGTTCAAAAATTGACCAATTGGGTGTTCCATATCAATGGCCTCTTGGGGAGTGATGTGAGAGGATAGGGTGCCGGGATAAGAAGCAACATGAATTAGATCAAGTGTGAGATCAATAGAGTGATATGGGGGTAGTTCTGTGGTTTGTGTGAATACATCTACAAATTCTTGGAGTGGGGGATCCATGGCAAGAGGTACAAGGTTATTCCCATTGTTTGGGTCAATGCGATGAACTAAGCACAAACATATGAATTGGTTCATATTGACCTATCAACCATGTTGGTAGGGAATTCCAAGTAACAAATTGACACAATCAATAGGAGAGACATCACACACCATAGTATCCCAGAAAGGGCCAATCACAAAGGTAATCACACAACACTGGGAGACATTGATATGAGGTCATTCCTTTTTTACCCATCCAAACTGGTATGGGGTCGGGTGTGAAGTGGTGGGGAGGTTCAGGTGTGTGACCAAGTTTTGGGCCACGAGGTTCTTTTGGATTCCATTTTCCAAGATGAGAGTAAACAACTCATGCTTAATATGAAAATGATGTGTAAACAGGGGTATAATATAGATGTCGAGTTCATTACTGGTCATAAGGATTAGAGAAGGGTCCACTTTGGTAGGATTGTCGAGAGAGACTACTTCAGGATGGGTAGGGGAATCTGGCTGAGCAACCTTTGCAAATAGAGTCTGGTTGGTGCGAATTTTCTTAATTTACTGACAGTCTGCAGATGCATGTGAGTTGGCATTATAAAGGTACATCAAGGTGCATTTATGGGTGTGGATGGGAAAGCAGGGGAAACTAGCGAATGCTCAGTATGTGAAGGACTAGCAGTAGAAGGACCATATCAAGTCGGGGGAGAGCATATTTGAGGAGAAAATGTACACTCCACGGCCAAGGCCCAAAGAAAGGCCTTGTCCAAGGAAGGAGACTCAAACAAATCGACTTCATAGCGGAAAATTGTTAATAAACCATAATTAAATTTGACAATCAATACCACTTCCAGATTTGAAGTGTGTAGATGGATGAGAAACTTGTAGAAGACATCTATGTAGCTCTATATTGACTGATGGGAAAGTTGTCGGTGTTGCAACCATTTGGAAAGGAGTTTTTGTCGATATCCTAGGGGATAGAAGTGGTCTCAGAGTGCCTGGAAAAATCCCTCACATGTCGTAATATGTGGTGTATGTGTCTCAACCAGCTCGCCTATTTCCATGAACTGGGAATAATTCTCCAACTAAGTGTCCCACCATGTTTGTGCAATTCCTTCAAGTTGTAGACCGGTAATCTAAAGCTTCATTTCTTTTGTCATCTTAGGACATGTACGAAAGTATGTGGAAAGACTGTGAAGCCAAGAGTCGACAATCTCGTTATTCATTTGGCCCACAAAATTCGTTAATTCGAAGAACATATCTAGTTGCATAGGTGTTGGATCTCTACAATGTTTCATATGGAGTAGTTCTTGTAGATCCATCATTAAATCCTAAATTGGAGTTGTGGTAGTGGATGAAGAATACTATATAGATGGCTCTCTTTGCGGCGACATAACTTTCTTTCACCACAGATGTCAATCTATCATTGGATGTTGCATTGTGAATCATTGAACTCCTAAGGGCCCTGAAAAGGCACCTAATACTTTGAAGAGGGCATGTGGAGAATGGGAAAAATGAACACACTAGAAGCCCTGAGGAGGGTGTACTAGAAGTCCTAAGAAGGACGTCTGGCTCTGAGAAAAAAAAAATTGGATGGCCCCTCTTATGAATTTTGTGGTTGAGTAGAAGATGACTTGGATCCAGGCTATGATATCAATTTATTTGCAATTTAGATCTGAAAACACACAGAAAACGAAAATGCCTAATGAAGAATAGAAATTAGATAGCGTAGAGCAGAGAAAATAAAATATACACGAAAATGGAGAAGAAGAATTAAAACAGAAAAATAACCATCACATTTTCTTGAGTGAGAGAGGAGTGCCTTCTATAAGCAAGGAGACCTTTTCCTTCTTTGTATTAGTCGATTACAATAGAAGTTGGAACAAGCAACTAAATTCTTACAACAATAATTGCTAAAAGCACACTAAGTAGTTGTAGTGGAAAGTGCTAAAGTGAACTATTGTCTATAATAGAAATATCTAAAACTAACTATAACACTAACTACAATGCCAATTAAGGAGTGCGCCCTCATCCTAGTATCGATGTTTCTAATTTGAGTTTAGCAAGTATGGATTAATCGTTATGCACGTTGTTTGTACCCAATTTTAATGGTTCCCCCGGTAGGCGCTTCAACGTGAAAATACTTGAAACCCACTCAAGTAGAACGAGGTAAGTTAGTACGCGAGATCAGGTCAGG
>JZKD02S1619789.1:107111-148028 GCA_000966675.3 Picea glauca
GTATAAAGAATGTTGAGTAAAATTGTTATATATATATGGAAGTAAAATTTTGCATATATTCAACCCATTTAGAATGTTTTTGGTTCAACTTCTCTTGTTGAGTCACAATTTGTAAAGCATGATTATCGTTGTACAAAAAAAAAATCCTTAGAAACCAAATAATGTCCCCATTTCTTCAACGCTTGTATGACAACATAGAATTCTTTGTCATATGTTGAGTACTTGACTTTCGCTTCATTCAGTTTCTCGCTGAAGTATGTGACCGGCTTGTCATCATGGCTCAATACCACTCCAATTGCAAACCCACTCACATCACACTTGACCTGGAATGTCTTGCTAAAATCTAGCAAAACAAGAATCAGTTGCTCAGTGATCTTCTTCTTTAGCAGATGGAAGCTCTCCTCTGCTTCTTCTGTCCACTGAAAAGATTTGTGTCTTTTCTTCACTGTGTCCATCATCGGTGCACTGATTCCACTAAAATATCGGATGAATTTCCTATAGAAACTTGCCAAACCATGGAAGCTTTGAAATTCAAACACACTTTTCGGTGATGGCCAATTTTTAATTGCATTTACCTTTTCCGTATCCATATTCAACTCATTTGCAGAGATAAAAAAACCCAAATAAATGAGTTTTGTCCCCATAAATCATGATTTCTTCACATTAATCAACAATTTCTCTTGTTGTAATCTCCTCATCACTGTAGCTAAATGTTGTAAGTGTTCTATTTCTGTTTTGCTGAAAATTAATATATCATCAAGATATACAATGAAGAATTTCCCTTTGAAATCTTTCAAGACTTTGTTCATCAATCTCATGAAAGTACTGGGTGCATTCGTTAAACCAAATGGAATAAAAAGCCATTCATACAGCCCTTCATTCGTCTTGAATGTTTTCTTCCATTCATCACCTTCTTTCATTCGAATTTGATGATATCCACTTTTCAAATCAATTTTTGAAAAAAATATTGCTCCACTCAAGCAATCCATCAAGTCATCCATCCTTGGCAATGTAAATCTATATCTGATGGTAATCTTATTGATTTCCCTTGAGTCTGTACACATTCTCTAGCCTCCATCTTTCTTTGGGCTGAGTATTGTTGCAACAGCACATGGACTCAAGCTTTCTCGAATCAATCCATTGTCCATTAAGTCCTGGACTTGTCTATTGACTTATTCATTTTCTTGTGGAATCAAATGATAAGCTTCTTTGTTCAGTAAAATGGCTCCAAGTATAAGATCAATATGATGGATTATACTCCTGATAGGTAGCAACGAACACGGTAGCTCATCCACTACTATATCTGCAAACTATTCTAGCAACTTCTGGATTTCTTCTGGTAAATTATCCATTCTCGTATTGGTCAAAAAAATTTTAAGCTTCCTGACCATAATAAATTGTGTGTCATCCTTCTTCTTAACCTCTTTAAGAAGTTCCTTCCCACTCATGAGAAGTACAATGTTGCTTACCTTTGTTTTCACTTCTTTATCCTTAATCGACAGCAACATGTGTGTCCTCCCATTTTTGTCGAGGGTGTACATGTTCTTTCTCCCACAATGAATCACATTTTTGTCATATTGCCATGGTCTACCCAGAAATAGATGAAAAACATCCACGGGAATGACATCAGACAATATTTCATCTTTATATCCTCTTATTTTAAATTCAACTAAACACTGTTTAGTGACATTTACCTGATGTCCTTTTTGTAGCCACGAAACTCTGTATAGGCTTGGATGTGCAATAGTCTCCAACTCCAGCTTTTCTACCATCTCTGTAGAAACGAGATTATCTATGCTACCGCTATCCATGATGACCTTGCATACCCTGTCCTTGGTCTTGCAAGCAGTCTGAAGCAGACTGTTTCTTTGGGATGGATTTTCTGCCACTTTCTCTAGCGTTAGGAGAAATTTCTGCATCATCAAAGACCTTCCACCCTCAGCATCTTCTACCTCAACATTTCGTCCTTGAGCTTAGGCAATGTGAGTTTCACCACCTTCTTTCTTCCTATATAGACACTCATAATATTTATGTCTGACGTTTCCACTGGTAAAACATTTCACTTCACCATCTCTACCTCTTCCTCTTCCTCTGTCTCAAGGAAAAGTGTTTCTATTAGCATACTGCCTTCCCTGTGAGCTCCCCCCTCTCTTAGTTTGAGTTTGAGGTTTCTTCCCCTCTTCTTTAGATTTCTGAGTTCTATCTTGGGCAATTGTTTTGCCTCTAGCTTCAATTCTACCTTGGCCTCTTTGACCTTTCTTTCGACTCAGCTTCTCTTCAGCTTTCAGAGCCATCTGATAAGCATCTTCCACTGTTCAAATTGTCATCATGCTCATCTCATATTGAATGTCATATCACAAACCATTCATGTACCTGGCCACCTTTTCATCATCGCTTTCCCAATGACCTACTCTGATGTTTATCCTGTAGAATTCTTCAGTGTAATTTTTCACTGACATCAGATTCAGTCTCAAATTTTGCATCCTCTGAAACATAGTGATTTGATAATCCCTAGGTATAAATTTGGCTTTCATATTTGCAACCATTCTATCCCATATTTTGATTTTCTGCTTGCCCTTGCAGCATTTGTCATCTTGCAGTTCATCCCAACATAGTGTTGCATGTCCTTTAAGTCTAGTAACAACATTTTTGACTTTCTTGTCTTCATCGACATCCTCATAGTCAAAATATTTATCCAAAGCTCTAATCTAGTCTCGAAGCTCTTCAACATCTAGGTTTCCCACATAAACTGGAATGTCCAGTTTTTTTTTTACACCTATCCTTACAACAACTTTGAATAGGCATTCTTCTGTAGCATCCTCGACTGCAACTTCTTCGTTTCTAGCTTCATTTTCACTTTCATCCTCACTGATATCCCTAATGTCAACTGTGCACCTCTGTGTTGTCTCCATAGAATCCATTCTGGCATGTAATTCACACATGTCTCTTTCTCTTACCGGATCAAGTATTTGCCTGTCTCTTCTTCTCGACATTTCTCTTTCCTCTGCTAGATCAAGTAATCGCCAATCTCTTATTCTTGGCAGCATAACTTTAAAATTTTCTCCCTTCTCTATGCTACAGAAAGAAAATAAATTTGTTCTGGGCTCTGATACCAAATGATCCAGACCCCCTGCCCTCAGGCCAAGATCCACTCAGGATCTTCACTACAACCACACTGAGGGTTAATCAACCCCTTTGTTCAAGCCACAAAGGGCTTCGGGTTTCGAAAGTTGGAGATTCTTGATGTAATTCCCCTGCACTTGGAAAATGCCAAAATGCGAAATGTCCAACACACACCACCTGTTTCCACTAAATTCGACTTTTTGGGACTTCAATGAACGACCCAACGATCGTTCCCCTTGCGTTATGATCCCCCGAACTCTAAAATTTCAGAATGCCAAAATGGCTCAACGTCCCATGGAATGCACGATTGATGTCTTTTCAGGACTTCAAGTACCGGGAGTTCACGATTCTCAATTCCAAAATCTTTGTCTCCTCGGTTTCTCGAACCTCAAAATATCAAAGTGTTGAAAGTGCCTATTCTTGGGATTTCATGAACCAGGAGTTTGAAACTCTTGATTTCCAAGACACTACCTTCTCTGCTTCCCGCCACCCAAAGTGTCAAAATCCCAAAATTCCATGCCAAAGTCCTATCGTATTTCACGACTTCGAGAGTTCACTCCACTGTGTCCAAACTCCTTGTCATCAGGGGTTCTGAAATGTTGAATCCTGATATGTCGAAATGTCGATGTTTCAGATCAAAGGCACGTCATGTTGAACTAATTTGCGATTTTCAATGCTAAGGTCTTGATTCCTTGTCAATGGGAATAACAAAACCTCGATCCCCAAAATTCCAAAGTGCCACTTCAAGGATATTCCAAGTTTCGCAACTCGAGGGTTTTTCAATGCAAAAGCTCGTGGCTCCTTGTCATCAGGATTTCCGATATTTCGAATCCTAAATTATTGAAATGATCTGACGGCCCAAATAGATCACAATCAATAGTCCTCGTTGATTCTGGATACCAAAGTGATGAGTTTGTCCGCCCCTATCCACCTTGCAGCTACTCTGGATCCTACAGTCCTGGTGACTTCAGTAGTTCTCCTCGGAGAATTCTGACAACTCATTTCCTCCTTGACAACTTCTGCGAAATGAACCAGTGTTCTTCCACTGGAACTTAACTTCTACAAGACGTTTCAATCTCTGTCTCCCTTTGAGTAATATCAAAGGTGCTGACCCTCTTGATCTTTCACTTGCAACTCTAGTCTCGAAAGGACTCCTGCGCGCACTCCTTGCGACAGTCTTTCAAATACTTTTGGGTATTTGATCTTTCGACTTTGTGCACCCTCTGCAACAATAGTCCTTCAATCATTTCCTTAGGTAATAACTTCTAAGTCTTAAAATAGCTTGCGCACACCTTGCATGGCTTTTGTGCTTCGCCGACACTTCTACTGGAACGAGAGCAATGGTATCCCTCCTGAACTTTCTGAGATAAAAATCATAACTCTTGTCAACGCACACCTTGCGGACGTTCTACTGCACTCCTTGCAAGAACTCTCTCTCAGGAAGAGAAACAATTGAAACCATTTCTTTTTCTCTCTCAGACTTCATACATTCAACCTGAAATCACACATTCAACATAGCATTCAAACAAATGCATAAAAAGAGAAATAAATCAATTGTAAGCATACCATTCAACAAATGTAAACAGTAAGCATCATAACACCATGAAAATTTGAGTCAAATCTTCAGATATTAAATCAAGTGCTTCTGTACATGGGTTATTCTCTACAACTCTCTGCTACAGCTCTCCAGCTTATGAAAGTCTGAATGATGATGATAATGTTACAATGATACAAGGGTGAGGGTGTCTATATTCGTTTTCCCTCCTACTTTCTAAACTGTCTAATCTATGAATTCAAATCTACCTACTTTCATTAATAGAATTAAATGCCTAATACATCTGACAGATGAGAGAAAATCGCTCATGATCTATTTACAACAGTCAGATATAAATGCAAGTACGCTTCTAGCTATTACATAAATATCCACTTCTTAATTTTTCAAAAACATTTCAAAACGTGTAAAATGTGTGTTGCACTTTCCAGCTGTCTTTCGCCTTCATGCTCACCTGGCTGGCTGCTTGCGATGCTCCTGTATCATACTCCCTTGCTTGAAAATTTTCTTGAACTCCTGTTCATGATCTCTTGCACGGTCCAATCTTCTTCATCTTCAGTTTGTTATATGTTCCCCTTGGGATCCTCTCCTTCCTCAGATGTGCAAGAATCAGATCACCAACTTCAAATTGAAGTTCTATCCTGTGTTGATCTGCTCTCCGCTTATATTCTTGACTTGAATTATGCAATCTCTCCTTAATTCAGCTGTGAAGATCCTTCATTACTTCTGCAAAGTCCTCTGCACTAGCACTTCTGAATTAATTTTTTTCTGAATCTTTCAATTCAGAAACTCCCCTTTGCTACATTCCATATACAATCTAGAATGGACTCTGCCTTCTTCTCCTATGAAGCGAATCATTGTAAGAAAATTTCGCCTGTGGCAGAATGTGATCCCACTGACTATGGTTTTCAGTCACTAGGATCCTCAGTAAATATCCCAAACTCCTATTCACGACTTCTGTTTTCCCATCCGTTTGAGGATGATACATTGAGCTAAAAGACAAACTTGTCCCCAACTTCTTCCATAAATTCCTCCAGAAATTCCCTATGAACTTGGTGTCTCGATTAGAAACCATACTCGTTGGCAAGCCGTGAAGTCTGATGACTTCCTTGAAAAGCAGGTTCGCAATATGAGTTGCATCACTGGTTTTCTGGCATGGTATGAAATGTGCCATCTTTGAAAATCTATCGACCGCCACAAATATCGAATCATATCCTATCTATGTCCTTGGCAGTCCCAATATGAAATCCATGCTCACTGCGTCCCACAGCCTCTCTGGTATGGGCAATGGTTTATATAACCCTGTGTTCTACCTTTTTCCTTTAGTGTGCTGAAAAATTCTGCACTTGGCCACAAATTTCTTAACATCTCTCGTCATCCCTGGAAAATAATATCATCCATTCAACTTTGAGAATGTCTTATCATGACCGAAGTGTCCAGCCAATCCTTCACTATGTTTTTCCTTCAGTAGATTCTCCCTTATGGAGCATTTTGGAATACATACTTGATTGCCCCTGAATAATAATCCATCCTGGATCATATACTCAGTCCATTGGCTTTTGTTCTTGAGAATTGGATTCTCAGATGCTTCGTATGCTTCTTTAAAATCTGGGTCATCCCTGTAAATTTCTTTGAGGTTATCAAAACCCAAAGCCTTTTCTTTGAATTCCTGCATAAGCAAACATTTCCTGCTCATAGCATCAACAACTTTGTTAGTAGTTCCAGAAATATGCTTAATAACAAAAATTAAAATTTTGCATATATTCAACCCATTTAGTATGTTTTTGGTTCAACTTCTCCTGTTGAGTAATGAATTGTAAAGCATGATTATCGTTGTACAAAAAAAACTCCTTAGGAACCAAATAATGTCTCCATTTCTTCAGCGCTTGTATGAAATCATAGAATTCTTTGTCATATGTTGAGTACTTGAATTTCACTTCATTCAATTTCTCACTGAAGTATACGATCGACCTATGGTCCTAGCTCAAGACCACTCCAATTGCAAACCCACACACATCACACCTGACCTGGAATGTCTTGCTAAAATCTGGCAAAACCATAATCGGTTGCTCAATGATGTTCTTCTTCAGCAGATTGAAGCTCTCCTCTGTTTCTTCTGCCCAATAAAAAGATTTGTGTCTTTTCTTCACCGTGTCCATCATCGGTGCACTGATTCCACTAAAATTTCGGATGAATTTTCTATAGAAACTTGCCAAACCATGGAAGCTTCGAACTTCAAAATCAATTTTCGGCGATGGCCAATTTTTAATTGCATTTACCTTTTCCGGATCCATATTCAACTCATTTGTAGAGATAACAAAACCCAAATAAATGATTTATGTCCTCATAAATGATGATTTCTTCACATTAATCAACAATCTCTCTTGTTGTAATCTCCTCATCACTGCAGCTAAATGGTGTAAGTGTTCTATTTTTGTTTTGCTGAAAATTAATATATCATCAAGATATACAGTGAAAAATTCCCCTATGAAATCCTTCAGGACTTCGTTCATCAATCTCATGAAAGTATGGGGCACATTCATTAATCCAAATGGGTTAATAAGCCATTCATATAGCCCTTCATTCGTCTTGAGTGTTGTCTTCCATTCATCACATTCTTTCATTCGAATTTGATGATATCCACTTTTCAAATCAATTTTTGAAAAAATCTTGCTCCACTCAAGCAATCCATCAAGTCATCCATCCTTGTCAATGGAAATTTGTATCTGATGGTAATCTTATTGATTTCCCTTGAGTCTGTACACATTCTCCAGCCTCCATCTTTCTTTGGGCTGAGTACTGTTGCAACAACACATGGACACAAGCTTTCTCGAATAAATCCCTTGTCCATCAAGTCTTGGACTTGTCTCTTGACTTCTTCATTTTCTTGCAGTGTCAACCGATATGTTGCTTTTTTCGGTAAACTAGCTCTAGGTATAAGATCAATATGATGGCTTATACTCCTGATAGGTGGCAACGAACAAGGTAGATCATCCACTAGTATATCAACAAACTCTTCCAACAACTTCTAGATTTCTTCTGGTAAATCATCCATTCTCGTACTGGTCAAAACAATTTTAGGCTTCTTGACCACAATAAATTGTGTGTCATCCTTCTTCAAAAAAAATCCTTAGGAACCAAATAATGTCTCCATTTCTTCAACGCTTGTATGACAACATAGAATTCTTTGTCATATGTTGAGTACTTGACTTTCGCTTCATTCAGTTTCTCGCTAAAGTATGTGACCGGCTTGTCATCATGGCTCAAGACCACTCCAATTGCAAACCCACTCGCATCACACTTGACCTGGAATGTCTTGCTAAAATCTAGCAAAACAAGAATCGGTTTCTCAATGATCTTCTTCGTCAGCAGATGGAAGCTCTCCTCTGCTTCTTTTGTCCACTGAAAAGATTTGTGTCTTTTCTTCACTGTGTCCATCATCAGTGCACTGATTTCATTAAAATATCGGATGAATTTCCTGTAGAAACTTGCCAAACCATGGAAGCTTTGAAATTCAAACACACTTTTCGGCGATGGCCAATTTTTAATTGCATTTACCTTTTCCGTATCCATATTCAACTCATTTGCAGAGATAAAAAAATCCAAATAAATGAGTTTTGTCCCCATAAATCATGATTTCTTCACATTAATCAAAAATTTCTCTTGTTGTAATCTCCTCATCACTGTAGCTAAATGTTGTAAGTGTTTTGTTTCTGTTTTGCTGAAAATTAATATATCATCAAGATATACAATGACGAATTTCCCTTTGAAATCCTTCAGGACTTCGTTCATCAATCTCATGAAAGTACTGGGTGCATTCATTAAGCCAAATGGAATAACAAGCCATTCATACAACCCTTCATTCGTCTTGAATGTTTTCTTCCATTCATCACCTTCTTTCATTCGAATTTGATGATATCCACTTTTCAAATCAATTTTTGAAAAAAATATTGCTCCACTCAAGCAATCCATCAAGTCATCCATCCTTGGCAATGGAATTCTATATCTGATGGTAATATTATTGATTTCCCTTGAGTCTGTACACATTCTCTAGCCTCCATCTTTCTTTGGGCTGAGTACTGTTGCAACAACACATGGACTCAAGATTTCTCAAATCAATCCATTGTCCATTAAGTCCTGGACTTGTCTATTGACTTCTTCATTTTCTTGTGGCATCAAATGATATGCTGCTTTGTTCGGTAAAATGGCTCCAGGTATAAGATCAATATGATGGCTTATACTCCTGATAGGTAGCAATGAACAAGGTATCTCATCCACTACTATATCTGCAAACTCTTCCAGCAACTTCTGGATTTCTTCTGGTAAATTATCCATTCTCGTACTGGTCAAAACAATTTTAAGCTTCCTCACCATAATAAATTGTGTGTCATCCTTATTCTTAACCTCCTTAATAAGTTCCTTCCCACTCATGAGAAGTATAATGTTGCTTACCTCTGTTTTCACTTCTTTATCCTTAATCAATAGCAACATGTGTGTCCTCCCATTTTTGTCGAGGCTGTACATGTTCTTTCTCCCACAATGAATCACATTTTTGTCATATTTCCATGGTCTACCCAGCAATAGATGACAAACATCCATGGGAATGACATCACACAATATTTCATCTTTATATCCTCTTATTTTAAATTCAACTAAACACTGTTTAGTGACATTTACCTGATGTCATTTTTGTAGCCACAAAACTCTGTATAGGCTTGGATGTGCAACAGTCTCCAGCTCCAGCGTTTCTACCATCTCTGTAGAAACGAGATTATCTGTGCTACCGCTATCCACGATGACCTTGCATACCCTGTCCTTGGTCTTGCAAGCAGTCTGAAGCAGACTATTTCTTTGGGCTGGATTTTTTGCCACTTTCTCTGGCCTTAGTAGAAATTTCTGCATCATCAAAGACCTTCTACCCTCAGCATCTTCTGCCTCAACATTTCATCCTTGAGCTTCGGCAATGTGAGTTTCACCACCTTCTTTCTTCCTATCTAGACACTCATAAGATTTATGTCCGATGTATCCACAGGTAAAACATTTCGCTTCACCATCTCTACCTCTTCCTCTTCCTCTGGCTCAAGGAAAAGTGTTTCTATCAGCATACTGCCTTCCCTGTGAGCTCCCCCCTCTCTTAGGTTGAGTTTGAGGTTTCTTCCCCTCTTCTTTAGATTTATGAGTTCTGTCTTGGGCAATTTTTTTTCCTCTAGCTTCACTTCTACCTTGGCCTCTTTGACCTTGCTTTCAGCTCAGCTTCTCTTCAGCTTTCAAAGCCATATGATAAGAATCTTCCACTGCTCGAATTGTCGTCATGCTCATCTCATATTGAATGTCATATCACAGACCATTCATGTACCTGGCCACCTTTTCATCATCGCTTTCCCAATGACCTACTCTGATGTTTATCCTGTAGAATTATTCAGTGTAATTTTTCACTAACATTAGCTTCTGTCTCAAATTTTGCATCCTCTGAAACATAGTGATTTGATAATCCCTGGGTATAAATTTGGCTTTCATCTTTGCAACCACTCTATCCCATATTTTGATTTTTTGCTTGCCCTTGCAGCATTTTTCAGCTTGCAGTTCATCCGAACATAGTGTTGCATGTCCTTTAAGTCTAGTCACAACATGTTTGACTTTCTTGTCTTCATCGACATCCTCATAGTCGAAATATTTATCTAGAGCTCTAATCTAGTCTCGAAGCTCTTCAACATCTAGGCTTCCCTCATACACTGGAATGTCCATTTTTTTTCTAACACCTATCCTTACAACAACTTTGAATAGGCATTCTTCTGCAGCATCCTCGACTGCAACTTCTTCGTTTGTAGCTTCATTTTCACTTTCATCCTCGCTGATATCCCTAACGTCAACTATGCACCTCTGTGTTGTCTCCATACAATCCATTCTGGCACGTAATTCACACATGTCTCTTTCTCCTACCGGATCAGGTATTTGTCTGTCTCTTCTTCTCGACATTTCTCTTTCCTCTGCTGGATCAAGTAATCTCCAATCTCTTATTCTTGGCGGCATAACTTTAAAATTTTCTCCCTTCTCTATGCTACAGAAATAAAATAAATTTGTTCTGGGCTCTGATACCAAATGATGCAGACCCCCTGCCCTCAGGCCAAGATCCACTCAGGATCTTCACTACAACCACACTGAGGCTTAATCAACCCCTTTGTTCAAGCCACAAAGGGCTTTGGGTTTTGAAAGTTGGAGAGTCCTGATGTAATTCCCCTGCACTTGGAAAATGCCGAAATGTGAAATGTCCAACACACACCACCTGCTTCCACTAAATTCGGCTTTTTGGGACTTCAATGAACGACCCAACGATCGTTCCTCTTGCGTTATGATCCCCTGAACTCTAAAATTTCAGAATTCCAAAATGGCTCAACATCCCATGGAATGCACGATTGATGTCTTTTCAGGACTTCGAGTACCGAGAGTTCATGATTCTCAATTCCAAAATCTCTGTCTCCTCGGTTTCCCGAACCTCAAAATACCAAAGTGTCAAAATTGCCTATTCTTGGGATTTCATGAACCAGGAGTTTGAAACTCTTGATTTCCAAGACACTACTTTCTCTGCTTCCCGACACCCGAAGTGTCAAAATCCTGAAATTCCACGCCAAAGTCCTATCGCGTTTCACGACCTTGAGAGTTCACTCCACTGTGTCCAGACTCCTTGTCATCAGGGGTTTTGAAATGTTGAATCTTGATATGTCGAAATGTCAATGTTTCAGATCAAAGGCACGTCATGTTGAACTACTTTGGGATTTTCAATGCTAAGGTCTTGATTCCTTGTCAATGGGAATGCCAAAACCTCGATCCCCAAAATGCCAAAGTGCCACTTCAAGGATATTCCAGGTTTCGCAACTCCAGGGTTTTTCAATGCAAAAGCTCCTGGCTCCTTGTCATCAGGATTTTCGATATTCTGAATCCCAAATTTTTGAAATGATCTAACGGCCCAAATAGATCACGATCAATAGTCCTTGTTGATTCTGGATACCAAAGTGATGGGTTTGTCCACCCCTATCCACCTTGCAGCTACTCTGGATCCTACGGTCCTCGTGACTTTAGTAGTTCTCCTCGGAGAATTCTAACAGCTCATTTCCTCCTTGACAACTTCTGCGAAATGAACCAGTGTTCTTCCACTGGAACTTAACTTCTACAAGATGTTTCAATATCTATCTCCCTTTGAGTAATATCAAAGGTGCTGACCCTCTTGATCTTTCACTTGCAACTCTAGTCTCGAAAGGACTCCTACGCGCACTCCTTGCGACAGTCTTTCAAATACTTTTGGGTATTTGATCTTTTGACTCTGTGCACCCTCTGCAACAATAGTCCTTCAATCATTTCCTTAGGTAATAACTTCTAAGGCTTAAAATAGCTTGTGCACACCTTGCATGCCTTCTGTGCTTCACCTACACTTATGTTGGAACGAGAGCAACGGTATGCCTCCTGACCTTTCTGAGATAAAAATAATAACTCTTGTCAACGCACACCTTGCAGACATTCCACTGCACTCCTTGTAAGAAATCTCTCTCAGGAAGAGAAACAATTGAAACCATTTATTTTTCTCTCTCAGACTTCATACGTTCAACTTGAAATCACACATTCAACATAGAATTCAAACAAATGCATAAAAAGAGAAATAAATCAACTGTAAGCATACCATTCAACAAATGTAAACAGTAAGCATCATAACACCATGAAAATTTGAGTCAAAGCTTCAGATATTAACTCAAGTGCTTCTATACATGGGTTATTCTCTACAACTCTCTGCTACAGCTCTCCAGCTTATGAAAGTCTGAATGATGATGATAATGTTACAATGATACAAGGGTGAGGGTGTCTATATTTGTTTTCCCTCCTACTTTCTAAACTGTCTAATCTATGAATTCAAATCTACCTACTTTCATTAATAGAATTAAATGCCTAATACATATAACAGATGAGAGAAAATCTCTCACGATCTATTTACAACAGTCATATATAAATGCAAGTACGCTTCTAGATATTAGATAAATATCCACTTCTTAATTTTTCAAAAACATTTCAAAACGTGTAAAATGTGTGTTTCACTTTCCAGCTATCTTCTGCCTTCATGCTAGCTTGGTTGGCTACTTGCGATGCTACTGCATCATACTCCCTCGCTTGAAAATTTTCTTGAACTCCTGTTCATGATCTCTTGCACGGTCCAATCCTCTTCATCTTCAGTTTGTTATATGTTCCCCTTGGGATCCTCTCCTTCCTCAGATGTGCAAGAATCAGATCACCAACTTCAAATTGAAGTTCTATCCTGTTTTGATCTGCTCTCCGCTTATATTCTTGACTTGAATTATGAAATCGCTCCTTAATTCGGCTGTGAAGATCCTTCATTGCTTCTGCAAAGTCCTCTGCACTAGCACTTCTAAATTATTTTTTTTATGAATCTTTCAATTCAGAAACTCCCCTTCGCTACATTCCATATACAATCTGGAATGGACTCTGCCTTGTTCTCCTATGAAGAAAATCATTGCAAGAAAATTCCGCCTGTGGCAGAATGTGATCCCACTGACTGTGGTGTTCAGTCACTAGGATCCTCAGTAAATATCCCAAACTCCTATTCATGACTTCTATTTTCCCATCCGTTTGAGGATGATACACTGAGCTAAAAGACAAACTTTTCCCCAACTTCTTCCATAAATTCTTCCAGAAATTCCCTACGAACTTGGTGTCTCAATCAAAAACCATACTCTTTGGCAAGCCATGAAGTCTGACGACTTCCTTGAAAATCAGGTTTGCAATATGAGTTGCATCACTGGTTTTCTGGCATGGTATGAAATGTGCCATCTTTGAAAATCTATCGATCGCCACAAAGATCGAATCATATCCTGTCTATGTCCTTGGCAGTCCCAATATGAAATCCATGCTCACTGCGTCCCATGGCCTCTCTGGTATGGGCAATGGTTTATATAACCCTGTGTTCTACCTTTTTCCTTTAGTGTGCTGAAAAATTATGCACCTATCCACAAATTTCTTAACATCTCTCGTCATCCCCGGCCAATAATATCATCCATTCAACTTTGAGAACATCTTATCATGACCGAAGTGTCCAGCCAATCCTTCACTATGTTTTTCCTTTAGTAGATTCTCCCTTATGGAGAATTTTGGAATACATACTTGATTGCCCCTGAATAATAATCAATCCTGGATCATATACTCATTCCATTGGCTTCTGTTCTTGAGAATTGGATTCTCAGATGCTTCGTATGCTTCTTTAAAATCTGGGTCATCCCTGTACATTTCTTTGAGGTTATCAAAACCCAAAGTCTTTTCTCTGAATTCCTGCATAAGCAAACATTTCCTGCTCAAAGCATCAACAACTTTGTTAGTAGTTCCAGAAATACGCTTAATCACAAAAGTAAAATTTTTCATATATTCAACCCATTTAGTATGTTTTTGGTTCAACTTCTTCTGTTGAGTAATGAATTGTAAAGCATGATTATCGTTGTACAAAAAAAACTCCTTAGGAACCAAATAATGTCTCCATTTCTTCAGCGCTTGTATGACATCATAGAATTCTTTGTCATATGTTGAGTACTTGACTTTCGCTTCATTCATTTTCTCACTGAAGTATGCGACCGACCTATGGTCCTAACTCAAGACCGCTCCAATTGCAAACCCACACGCATCACACCTGACCTGGAATGTCTTGCTAAAATCTGGCAAAACCATAATCGGTTGCTCAGTGATCTTCTTCTTCAGTAGATTCAAGCTCTCCTCTGCTTCTTCTGCCCAATAAAAAGATTTGTGTCTTTTCTTCACCCTGTCCATCATCGGTGCACTGATTCCACTAAAATTTCGGATGAATTTTCTGTAGAAACTTGCCAAACCATGGAAGCTTCGAACTTCAAACACACTTTTCGGTGATGGCCAATTTTTAATTACATTTACCTTTTCCGGATCCATATTCAACTCATTTGCAGAGATAACAAAACCCAAATAAATGAGTTATGTCCTCCTAAATGATGATTTCTTCACATTAATCAACAATCTCTCTTGTTGTAATCTCCTCATCACTGCAACTAAATGGTGTAAGTGTTCTATTTTGGTTTTGCTGAAAATTAATATATCATCAAGATATACAATGACAAATTCCCCTATGAAATCCTTCAGGACTTCGTTCATCAATCTCATGAAAGTACTGGGCACATTCATTAAGCCAAATGGAATAACAAGCCAGTCATACAACCCTTCATTCGTCTTGAGTGTTGTCTTCCATTCATCACCTTCTTTTATTCGAATTTGATGATATCCACTTTTCAAATCAATTTTTGAAAAAATCTTGCTCCACTCAAGCAATCCATCAAGTCATCCATCCTTGTTAATGGAAATCTGTATCTGATGGTAATATTATTGATTTCCCTTGAGTTTGTACACATTCCCCAGCCTCCATCTTTCTTTGGGCTGAGTACTGTTGCAACAACACATGGACTCAAGCTTTCTCGAATCAATCCCTTGTCCATCAAGTCTTGGACTTGTCTACTGACTTCTTCATTTTCTTGCAGCGTCAACCGATATGTTGCTTTGTTCGGTAAACTAGCTCCAGGTATAAGATCAATATGATGGCTTATACTCTTGATAGGTGGCAACGAACAAGGTAGCTCATCCACTAGTATATCAGCAAACTCTTCCAACAACTTCTAGATTTCTTCTGGTAAATCATCCACTCTCGTACTGGTCAAAACAATTTTAGGCTTCTTGACCACAATAAATTGTGTGTCATCCTTCTTCTTAACCTCCTTAAGAAGTTCCTTCCCACTCATGAGAAGTACAGTGTTGCTTACCACTTTTTTCACTTCTTTATCCTTAATCGGCATCAACATGAGTGTCCTCCCATTTTTCTCCAGGGTGTACGTGTTCTTTCTCCCATCATGAATCACATTTCTATCATATTTCCATGGTATACCCAACAATAGATGACAAACATCCATGGGAATGAAATCACACAATATTTCATATTTATATCCTCCTATTTTAAATTCAACTAAACATTGTTTAGTGACATTTACCTAATGTCCTTTTTGTAGCCACGAAACTCTGTATGGGCTTGGATGTGCAACAGTCTCCAGCTCCATATTTTCTACCATCTCTATAGAAACGAGATTATCTATGTTACTGCTATCCATGATGACCTTGCACACCCTGTCCTTGGTCTTGCAAGCAGTCTGAAACAGACCGTTTCTTTGGGATGGATTTTCTACCTCTTTCTTTGGCGTTCAGAGAACTTTCTACATCATCAAAGACCTTCCACCCTCAACATCTTTTTCCTCAACATTCTGTCCTTAGGCTTTGACAATGTGAGTTTTACCACCTTCTTTCTTCCTATCTGGACACTCATAAGATTTATGTCCGACTTTTCCATAGGTAAAATATTTCACTTCACCACCTCTGCCTCTTCCTCATCCTCTGGCTCGAGGAAAAGTGTTTCTATCAGCATACTACCTTCCCTGTGAGCTTCCCCCTCTCTCAGGGTCAGTTTGAGGTTTCTTCCCCTCTTCTTTAGATTTCTGAGTTCTGTCTTTGGCAATTATTTTGCCTCTATATTGACTTCTACCTCGGCCTCTTTGACCTTCCTTTCAGCTCAACTTCTCTTCATCTTTCAGAGCCATCTGATAAGCATAGATGATTTTAGGTGCTAAATTTCGCAAATGGGCTAATTTTCCATGGTTTTCCCCAAAAAAGATTTGCTAATTTCCATTTTTTCTAAAAACAATTCGCCCAAATTCCGTAGGATAAAATTATTTTACCTCTAAAATCGTCAATATTTGATAGAAGCTATATTAAATCCTTATAAATTTGAATATTTTTACAAAACTATCGCCAAACGTTTTACATTTTTAATATTAAGAACTAGTAAGATTAGCCCATGTTTCTACATTTAATATAAATTTCCATCCTTAAAATTATCCCTGCTAATAAGCATCTTCCATAGTCCGAATTGTCATCATGCTCATCTCATCTTGAATGTCATATCGCAAACCATTCATGTACCTAGCCACCTTTTCATCATCGCTTTCCCGATGACCTGCTCTGATGTTTATCCTGTAGAATTCTTCATTGTACTCTTTCACTGACATCAGCTTCTGTCTCAAATTCTACATCCTTCGAAACAGAGTGATTTGATAATCCCTGGGTATAAATTTCGCTTTCATCTTTGCAACCATTCTATCCCAGCTTTTGATTTTTTGTTGTCCCTTAAAGTGTCTTTCAGCCTGCAGTTCATCCTACCACAGTGCTACATGTCCTTTAAGTCTAGTGACAACATGTTTGACTTTCTTGTCTTCCTCGACATCCTCATAGTCGAAGTATTTATCCAGAGCTCTAATCCAGTCTAGAAGCTCTTCAACATCTAGGTTTCCCTCATACACTGGAATGTCCATTTTTTCTTTGACACCTATCCTTGCAACAACCCTAAATAGGCATTCTTCTGTAGCATCCTCGACTACAACTTCTTCGTTTCCATCTTCATTTTCACATTCATCCTCGTTGATATCCCCAATGTCGATTGTGTGCCTCTACGATGTCTCCATAGCATTCATTCTGGCACGTAATTCACACATGTCTCTTTCTCCTGTCGGATCAGGTATTTTCCTGTCTCTTCTTCTCGACATTTCTCTTTCCTCTATTGGATCAGGTAATCGCCTGTCTCTTCTTCTTGGTAGAATAGCTATAAAAGTTTCTCCCTTCTATCTTCTATAGAAAGCAAAGAAATTTTTTCTGGGCTCTGATACCAAATGATGCAGACCCCCTACCCTCGGGCTGAGATCCACTCAGGATCTTCACTACAACAACACTGAGGGCTAATCAACCCCTTTGTTCAAGCCACAAAGGACTTAGAGTTTCGGAAGTTGGAGAGTCCTGATGTAATTCCACTGCACTTGGCAAATCCCGAAATGAAAAATGTCCAACACACACCACCTGTTACCACTAAATTCATCTTTTCAGAACTTCAGTGAACAACCTAACGATCGTTCCTCTTGCTTTATGATCCCCCAAACTATGAAATTACAGAACGCCAAAATGGCTCAAAGTCCCATGGAATACGAGATTGATGTCTTTTCGGGACTTCGCATACTGGGAGTTTGCGATTCTCAATTCCAAAATATCTATCTCGTCAGTTTCCCGAACCCTGAAATACCGAAGTGCCGAAAATGGCTCTTCTCAGCATTTCGTGAACCAGGACTTTGAAACTCTTGATTTCCAAGACACTACCTTCTCTGCTTCTAGACATCTGAAGTGCTAAAATACCGAAATTCCATGCCAAAGTCCTGTCACATTTCACGACTTTGGGAGTTCACTCCACTGTGTCCCAACTCCTTGTCATCAGGGGTTCCAAAATGTTCAATCCTGATATGCCGAAATGCCAATGTTTCACACAAAAGGCACATCACGTTCAATGACTTCGGGATTTTCAATGATAAGGTCCCGATTCCTTTTCAACAGGAATGCCGAAACATTGATCCCCAAAATGATGAAGTGCCACTTCAAGGATATTCCGGGTTTCGCAACTCCAGGTCTTTTCAATGCAAAAACTCATGGATCCTTGTCATAAGGATTTTCGGTATTCCAAATTTCGAATTTCCTAAATGATCTGACAGCCCAAATAGATCATGATCAGTGGTCCTCGTTGATTCTAGATACTAAAGTGATGGGTTTGTCCGCCCCTATCCACCTTGCAGCTACTCTGGATCCTACGGTCCCTGTGACTTCGAGAGTTCTCTTAGGAGAATTCTGACCACTCGTTTCCTCCTTGACAACTTATGCGAAATGAACCAGTGTTGTTCCACTGGAACTTAACTTTTGCGAGATGTTTCAATCTCTGTCTCCCTTTGAGTATTGTCAAAGGTGCTGACCCTCTGGAGCTTTCACTTGCAACTTCAGTCTTGAAAGGACTCCTACGCCCACTCCTTGTGACAGTCTTTCAAATACTTATGGGTATTTGATCTTTCGACTCCGTGCACCCTCTGCAACAACAGTCCTTCAATATTTTCCTTAGGTAATAACTTCTAAGGCTTCAAATGTCCTGTGCACACCTTGCACGGATTTTGTGCTTCACCTGCACTTCTGCTGGAACGAGAACAACGGTATCCCTCCTGAGCTTTTCAAGATAAAACTTAGAACTCTTGTCAACGCACACCTTGTGGACATTCCACTGCAGTCCTTGCAGGAACTCTCTCTCAGGAAGAGAAACAATTGAAGCTCATTCTTTTTCTCTCTCAGACTTCATACATTCAACATGAAATCACACATTGAACACAACATTGAAACAAATGCATAAAAAGAGAAATAAATCAACTGTAAGCATACCATTCAGCAAATGTAAATAGTAAGCATCATAACACCATGAAAATTTGAGTCAAAGCTTCAGATATTAACTCAAGTGCTTCTATACATGGGTTCTTCTCTATAGCTCTCTAGCTTATGAAAGTCTGAATGATGATGATAATGTTACAATGATACAAGGGTGAGGGTGTCTATATCCATTTTCCCTCATACTTTCTAAACTGTCTAATCTAAGAATTCAAATCTACCTACTTTCATTAATAGACTTAAATGCCTAATACATCCAACAGATTAGAGCAAATCGCTCACGATCTGTTTACAACACCCAGATATAAATGCAAGTACGCTTCTGGCTATTACATTAATATCTGCTTCTTAATTTTTCAAAAACATTTCAAAACGTGTAAAATGTGTGCTACGCTTTCCAGCTGTCTTTCACCTTCATGCTCACTTGGCTGGCTGCCTGTGATGCTCCTGCATCATACTCCCTTGCTTGAAAATCTTCATGAACTCCTGTTCATGAGCTCTTGCACGATCCAATCTTCTTCATCTTCAGTTTGTTATATGTTCCCCTTAGGAGCCTCTCCTTCCTCATATGTGCAATAATCAGATCACCAACTTCAAATTGAAGTTCTAGCCTATGTTGATCTTCTCTCTGCCTGTATTCTTGACTTGAATTCTGCAATCGCTACTTAATTCGGCTCTGAAGCTCCTTCATTGTTTCTGCAAAGTCCTCTACACTAGCACTTCTGAATTCATTTTTCTATGAATCTTTCAATTCATAAACTCCCCTTGGCTTCTTTCCATATACAATATGGAATGGACTCTGCCCTGTGCTCCTGTTAAGTGAATCATTGTAAGCAAATTCCTCCTGTGGCAGAATGTGATCCCACTGACTGTGGTGTTCAGTCACTAGTCTCCTCAGTAAATCTCCCAAACTCCTATACATGACTTCTATTTTCCAATCATTTGAGGATGATACGCTGAGCTAAAAGACAAACTTGTCCCGAACTTCTTCCATAAAGTCCTCCAGAAATGCCCTACAAACTTGGTGTCTCGATCAGAAACAATACTCCTTGGAAAACCGTGAAGTCTGACGACTTCCTTGAAAAACAGATTCGTAATATGAGTTGCGTCACTAGTTTTCTAGCATGGTATGAAATGTGCCATCTTTGAAAATCTATTGACCACCACAAAGATCGAATCATATCCTCTTTATGTCCTTGGCAGTCCCAATATGAAATCCATGATCACTGCGTCCCACGATCTCTCTGTTATGGGCAATGGTTGATATAACCCTATGTTCTAACTTTTTCCTTTAGTGTGCTGACAAATTTTGCACCTGTCCACAAATTTCTTAACATCTGTCCTCATCCCCGGCCAAAAATATGATCCATTCAGCTTTGAGAACCTCTTATAATGACCGAAGTGTCCGACCAATCCTCCACTACGTTTTTCCTTCAATAGATTCTCCCTCATGGAACATTTTGGAATACATAGTTGATCGCCCCTGAATAATAATCCATCCTAGATCATATACTCAGTCCATTGGATTTTGTCCCTAAGAATTGGATACTCAGATGCTTCATATGCCTCTTTAAAATATGGGTCATCCCTGTACATTTCTTTGAGGTTATTAAAACCCAAAGTCTTGACTCTGAATTAATGCATAAGCAAACATTTCCTGCTCAAAGCATCAACAACTTTATCAGCAGTTCCAGAAATATGCTTAATCACAAAAGAAAATTTTTCCATGTATTCAACCCATTTAACATGTTTTTGGTTCAACTTCTCCTGTTGAGTCACGAATTGTAAAGCATGATTATCGTTGTACAAAACAAACTCTTTAAGAACCAAATAATGTCTTCATTTCTTCAGCACTTGTATGACAACATAGAATTCATTGTCATATGTTGATTACTTGACTTTCGCTTCATTCAGTTTCCCGTTGAAGTATGCGACCGACCTGTCATCCTGGCTCAATACCGCTCCAATTGCAAACCCACTCGCATCATACCTGACCTGGAATGTCTTGCTAAAATATGGAAAAACCAGAATCAATTGCTCAGTGATCTTCTTCTTCAATAGATTGAAGCTCTCCTCTGCTTCTTCTGTCCAATGAAAAGATTTGGGTCTTTTCTTCACCGTGTCCATCATCGATGCGCTGATTCCACTAAAATTCCGGATGAATTTCCTATAGAAACTTGCCAAACCATGGAAGCTTCAAACTTCAAACACACTTTTTAGTGATGGCCAATTTTTAATTGCATTTACCTTTTCTGGATCCATCTTCAACTCATTTGCAGAGATAACAAAACCCAAATAAATGAGTTATGCCCTCATAAATGATGATTTCTTCACATTAATCAACAATTTCTCTTGTTGTAATATCCTCATCACTGCAGCTAAATGTTGTACATCTTATGTTTCTGTTTTGCTCAAAATTAATATATCATCAAGATATACAATGAAAAATTTCCCTATGAAATCCTTCAGGACTTCGTTCATCAATCTCATGAAAGTACTAGGCGCATTCGTTAAGCCAAAAGGCATAACAATCCATTCATATAGCCTTTCATTCGTCTTGAATGTTGTCTTCCATTCATCACCTTCTTTCATTCGAATTTGATGATATCCACTTTTCAAATCAATTTTTGAAAAAAATCTTGCTCCACTCAAGMAATCCATCAAGTCATCCATCCTTGGCAATGGAAATCTGTATCTGATGGTAATMTTATTGATTTCCCTTGATTYTGTACACATTCTCCAGCCTCCATCTTTCTTCGGGTTGAGCACT
Organism: Picea glauca; assembly: GCA_000966675.3. Taxonomy (NCBI): domain Eukaryota; kingdom Viridiplantae; phylum Streptophyta; class Pinopsida; order Pinales; family Pinaceae; genus Picea; species Picea glauca. The sequence continues at coordinate 128,912 of JZKD02S1619789.1, forward strand.
GTCGGAACAACACATGGACTCAAGCTTTCTCGAATCAATCCCTTGTCCATTAATTCTTGGAATTGTCTCTTGACTTCTTCATTTTCCTGCGGCATCAACCGATATGCTTCTTTTTTTGGTAAACTGGCTTTAGGTATAAGATCAATATGATGGCTTATACTCCTGATAGGTGGCAACGAACAAGGTAGCTCATCCACTACTATATTAGCAAACTCTTCCAACAACTTCTGGATTTCTTCTCGTAAATCATCCATTCTCGTACTAGTCAAAACAATTTTAGGCTTCCTGACCACAATAAATTATGTGTCATCCTTCTTCTTAACCTCCTTAAGAAGTTCCTTCCCACTCATGAGAAGAATAGTGTTGCTTACCTCTGTTTTCACTTCTTTATCGTTAATCGAAAACAATATGTGTGTCCTCCCATTTTTCTCCAGGGTGTACGTGTTCTTTCTCCCATCATGAATCACGTTTATGTCATATTCCCATCATCTACCCAACAATAGATGACAAACATCCATGGGAATAACATCACACAATATTTCATCGTTATATCCTCCTATTTTAAATTCAACTAAACACTGTTTAGTGACATTTACCTGATGTCCTTTTTTTAGCCACAAAACTCTATATGGGCTTGGATGTGCAACAGTCTCCATCTCCAGCTTTTCTACCATCTTTGTAGAAACGAGATTATCTGTGCTACTATTATCCATGATGACCTTGCATACCTTTTCCTTGGTCTTGCAAGTAGTCTGGAGCATACTATTTCTTTGGGCTGGATTTTCTTCCTCTTTCTCTAGTGTTAGGAGAACTTTCCGCATCATCAAAGACCTTCCATCCTTAGCATCTTTTGCCTCAATGTTCTGTCCTTGAGCTTCGGAAATGTGAGTCTTACCACCTTCTTTCTTCCTATCTGGACACTCATAAGATTTATGTTCAACTTTTCCATAGGTAAAACATTTCACTTCACCACCTCTGCCTCTTCCTCTTCCTCTGGCTCGAGGAAAAGTGTTTCTATCAACATACTGCCTTCCCTGTGATCTTTTCCCTCTCTCAGGTTCAGTTTGAGGTTTCTTCCCCTCTGCTTTAGATTTCTGAGTTCTGTCTCCATAACATCCATTCTGGTACGTAATTCACGCATGTCTCTTTCTCTTGTCGGATCAGGTATTTTCCTGTTTCTTCTTCTCGACATTTCTCTTTCCTCTGCTGGATCAGGTAATTGCCTGTCTCTTCTTCTTGGCAGCATAGATGTAAAATTTTATCCCTTCTCTCTACTACATAAAGCAAAGAAATATGTTCTAGGCTCTGATACCAAATGGCGAAGACCCCCTGCCCTTGGGACGATATTTGCCCAGGATCTTCACTACAACCACACCGAGGGTTAATCAACCCCTTTGTTCAAGCCACAAAGGAATTCAAGTTTCGGAGGTTTGAGAATCCCAATGTAATTCCCATGCACTTAGAAAATGATGAAATGCGAAATGTCCAACACACACCACCTGTTGCAACTAAATTTGGGTTTTCGGGACTTGAGTGAACGACCCAACAATTGTTCCTCTTTCCTTATGATCCCCCGAACTCCAAAATTCCAGAACACCAAAATGGCTCAACATCCCATGGAATGCACGATTGATGTATTTTCGAAACTTCATGTTCTGGGAGTTCATGATTCTCAATTCCAAAATCTATGTCTCCTCAGTTTCCCGAACCCCAAAATACCGAAGTGTCGAAAATGGCTCTTCTCGGGATTTCATGAACCGGGAGTTTGAAACTCTCAATTTCCAAGACATTACCTTCTCTGCTTCCTGACACCTGAAGTGTCAAAATCTTGAAATTCCACGCCAAAGTCCTGTCACGTTTCATGACTTCGGGAGTTCACTCCACTGTGTACCAACTCCTTGTCATTAGGGGTTCTGAAATGGCGAATCCTGATATGCCGAAATGCGGATGTTTCACACCAAGGGCACGTCACGTTCAATGACTTCAGGATTTTCAATGCTAACATCCCGATTCCTTGTCAATGGGAATGTCAAAACCCCAATCCCCAAAATGTCGAAGTGCAACTTCAAGGATATTTTGGGTTTCCCAACTATGAGGTTTTTCAATGCAAAAGCTCCTGGCTCCTTATCATCAGGATTTCCGGTATTTCGAATCCCGAATTTCCGAAATGATATGACGGCCCAAATAGATCACGATCAACGGTCCTCGTTGATTCTGGATACCAAAGTGATGGGTTTGTCCGCCCCTATACACCTTGCATCTACTTTGGATCCTACGGTCCCCGTGACTTCAGGAGTTCTCCTCGAAGAATTATGACCACTTGTTTCCTCCTTGACAACTTCTGCGAAATGAACCATTGTTCTTCCACTGGAACTTAACTTCTGCGAGATGTTTCAATATTTGTCTCCCTTTGATTAGTGTCAAAGATGCTGATGCTCTTGAGCTTTCACTTGCAACTGATAAATTTGGCTTTCATCTTTGCAACCATTCTATCCCAGCTTTTGATTTTTTGTTGTCCCTTAAAGTATCTTTCAGCCTGCAATTCATCCTACCATAGTGCTGCATGTCCTTTAAGTCTAGTGACAACATGTTTGACTTTCTTGTCTTCCTCGACATCCTCATAGTCGAAGTATTTATCCAGAGCTCTAATCCAGTCTAGAAGCTCTTCAACATCTATGTTTCCCTCATACACTGGAATGTCCATTTTTTCTTTGACACCTATCCTTGCAACAACCCTAAATAGGCGTTCTTCTGCAGCATCCTTGACTGCAACTTCTTCATTTCCATCTTCATTTTCACATTCATCCTCACTGATATCCCCAACGTCGACTGTGCGCCTCTGTGATTTCTCCATAGCATTCATTCTGGCACGTAATTCACGCATGTCTCTTTCTCCTGTCGAATCAGGTATTTTCCTGTCTCTTCTTCTCGACATTTCTCTTTCCTCTACTGGATTAGGTAATCGCCTGTCTCTTCTTCTTGGCAGCATAGCTGTAAAATTTTCTCACTTCTATCTGCTATAGAAAGCAAAGAAATTTTTTCTGGGCTCTGATACCAAATGATGCAGACCCCCTGCCCTCGGGCTGAGATCCACTCAGGATCTTCACTACAACCAAACTGAGGGTTAATCAACCCCTTTGTTCAAGCCACAAAGGACTTCAAGTTTCAGAATTTGGAGAGTCCCAATGTAATTCCACTGCACTTGGCAAATCCCGAAATGAAAAATGTCCAACACACACCACCTGTTACCACTAAATTCATCTTTTCAGAACTTCAGTGAACGACCTAACAATCATTCCTATTGCTTTATGATCCCCTGAACTCTGAAATTACAGAACGTCGAAATGGCTCAACGTCCCATGGAATACGAGATTGATGTCTTTTCGGGTTTCTCAATTCCAAAATATCTGTCTCCTCGGTTTCCCGAACCCCGAAATACCGAAGTGTCGAAAATGGCTCTTCTCAGCATTTCGTTAACCAGGACTTTGAAACTCTCGATTTCCAAGACACTACCTTCTCTGCTTCTAGACATCTGAAGTGCTGAAATACCGAAATTCCATGCCAAAGTCCTGTCGCATTTCACGACTTTGGGAGTTCACTCCTCTGTGTCCCAACTCCTTGTCATCAGGGGTTCCAAAATGCTGAATCCTGATATGTTGAAATGCCAATGTTTCACACAAAAGGCACATCACGTTCAATGACTTCAGGATTTTCAATGATAGGGTCCCGATTCCTTTTCAATAGGAATGCCGAAACCTCGATCCCCAAAATGTTGAAGTGCCACTTCAAGGATATTCCAGGTTTCGCAACTCTGGGGTTTTTCAATGCAAAAGCTCATGGATCCTTGTCATAAGGATTTTCGATATTCCAAATTCCGAATTTCCGAAATGATTTGACGACCCAAATAGATCACAATCAACGGTCCTCGTTGATTCTGGATACCAAAGTGATGGGTTTGTCTGCCCCTATCCACCTTGCAACTACTCTAGATCCTACGGTCCCTATGACTTCAAGAGTTCTCCTGGGAGAATTCTGACCACTCGTTTCCTCCTTGACAACTTCTGCAAAATGAACCAGTGTTCTTCCACTGGAACTTAACTTTTGCGAGATGTTTCAATCTCTATCTCCCTTTGAGTACTGTCAAAGGTGCTTACCCTCCTGAGCTTTCACTTGCAACTTCAGTCTCGAAAGGACTCCTATGCCCACTCCTTGTGACAGTCTTTCAAATACTTATGGGTATTTGATCTTTCGACTCTGTGCACCCTCTGCAACAACAATCCTTCAATATTTTCCTTAAGTAATAACTTCTAAGGCTTCAAATATCCTATGCACACCTTGCACGACTTTTGTGCTTCACCTGCACTTCTGCTGGAACGAGAACAATGGTATCCCTCCTGAGCTTTTCAAGATAAAACTTAGAACTCTTGTCAATGCACACCTTGTGGACGTTCCACTGCAGTCCTTGCAGGAACTCTCTCTCAGGAAGAGAAACAATTGAAGCTCATTCTTTTTCTCTCTCAGACTTCATACATTCAACATGAAATCACACATTGAACACAACATTGAAACAAATGCATAAAAAGAGAAATAAATCAACTGTAAGCATACCATTCAGCAAATGTAAATAGTAAGAATCATAACACCATGAAAATTTGAGTCAAAGCTTCATATATTAACTCAAGTTCTTTTGTACATGGGTTCTTCTCTATAGCTCTCTAGCTTATGAAAGTCTAAATGATGATGATAATGTTACAATGATACAAGGGTGAGGGTGTCTATATCCATTTTCCCTCCTACTTTCTAAACTGTCTAATCTATGAATTCAAATCTACCTACTTTCATTAATAGACTTAAATGCCTAATACATCCAACAGATTAGAGAAAATCACTCACGATCTGTTTACAACAACCAAATATAAATGCAAGTACGCTTCTAGCTATTACATTAATATATGCTTCTTAATTTTTCAAAAACATTTCAAAACGTGTCAAATGTGTGCTACACTTTCCAGCTGTCTTCCGCCTTCATGCTCACTTGGTTGGCTGCATGTGATGCTCCTGCATCATACTCCCTCGCTTGAAAATTTTCATGAACTCCTGTTCATGAGATCTTGCATGGTCCAATCTTCTTCATCTTCAGTTTGTGATATGTTCCCCTTAGGAGCCTCTCCTTCCTCAAATGTGCAAGAATCAGATCACCAACTTCAAATTGAAGTTCTATCCTATGTTGATCTGCTCTCTACTTGTATTCTTGACTTGAATTCTGCAATCGCTACTTAATTCGGCTCTGAAGATCCTTCATTGATTCTGCAAAGTCCTCTGCACTAGCACTTTTGAATTCATTTTGTTCTGAATCTTTCAATTCATAAACTCCCCTTGGCTGCATTCCATATACAATCTGGAATGGAATCTTCCCTGTGCTCTTGTTAAGTGAATCATTGTAAGCAAATTCCTCCTGTGGCAGAATGTGATCCCACTGACTGTGGTGTTCAGTCACTAGGCTCCTCAGTAAATCTCCCAAACTCCTATTCATGACTTCTATTTTCCAATCGTTTGAGGATGATACGCTGAGCTAAAAGACAAACTTGTCCTGAAATTCTTCCATAAAGTCATCCAGAAATTCCCTACAAACTTGGTGTCTCGATCAGAAACAATACTCCTTGGAAAACCATTAAGTCTGACGACTTCCTTGAAAAACAGGTTCGTAATATGAGTTGCGTCACTGGTTTTCTAGCATGGTATGAAATGTGCCATATTTTAAAATATATTGACCACCACAAAGATCAAATCATATCCTCTCTATGTCCTTGTCCCAATATGAAATCCATGCTCACTGTGTCCCACGGTCTCTCTGTTATGGGCAATGGTTGATATAACCCTATGTTCTACCTTTTTCCTTTAGTGTGCTGACAAATTCTGCACCTCTCCACAAATTTCTTGACATCTGTCCTCATCCCCGGCCAAAAATATAAGCCATTCAGCTTTGAGAACCTCTTATAATGACCAAAGTGTCCGACCAATCCTCCACTACATTTTTCCTTCAACAGATTCTCCCTCATCGAACATTTTGGAATACATAGGTGATTGCCCCTGAATAATAATCCATCATGGATGATATGCTCATTCCATTGGATTTTGTCCCTAAGAATTGGATACTCAGATGCTTTATATGCCTCTTTAAAATATGGGTCATCCCTGTACATTTCTTTGAGGTTATTAAAACCCAAAGTCTTGACTCTGAATTAATGCATAAGCAAACATTTCCTGCTCAAAGCATCAACAACTTTATCAGCAGTTCTAGAAATATGCTTAATCACAAAAGAAAAATTTTCCATGTATTCAACCCATTTAGCATGTTTTTGGTTCAACTTCTCCTGTTGAGTCACGAATTGTAAAGCATGATTATCGTTGTACAAAACAAAATCCTTAGGAACCAAATAATGTCTTCATTTCTTCAGCACTTGTATGACAACATAGAATTCTTTGTCATATGTTGATTACTTGACTTTCGCTTCATTCAGTTTCCCGCTGAAGTATGTGACCGACCTGTCGTCCTGGCTCAATACCTCTCCAATTGAAAACCCACTCGCATCACACCTGACCTGGAATGTCTTGCTAAAATATGGCAAAACCAGAATCAGTTGCTCAGTGATATTCTTCTTCAACAAATTGAAGCTCTCCTCTGCTTCTTCTGTCCAATGAAAAGATTTGTGTCTTTTCTTCACCATGTCCATCATCGATGCACTGATTCCACTAAAATTTCGGATGAATTTCCTATAGAAACTTGCCAAACCATGGAAGCTTCAAACTTCAAACACACTTTTCAGTGATGGCCAATTTTTAATTGCATTTACCTTTTCTGGATCCATATTCAACTCATTTGCAGAGATAACAAAACCCAAATAAATGAGTTATGCCCTCATAAATGATGATTTCTTCACATTAATCAACAATTTCTCTTGCTCTAATTTCCTCATCACTGCAGCTAAATGTTGTAAGTGTTATGTTTCTGTTTTGCTCAAAATTAATATATCATCAAGATATACAATGAAAAATTTCCCTATGAAATCCTTCAAGACTTCGTTCATCAATCTCATGAAAGTATTGGGCGCATTCATTAAGACAAAAGGCATAACAAGCCATTCATACAGCCTTTCATTTGTCTTGAATGTTGTCTTCCATTCATCACCTTCTTTCATTCGAATTTGATGATATCCACTTTTCAAATCAATTTTTGAAAAAAATCTTGCTCCACTCAAGCAATCCATCAAGTCATCCATCCTTGGCAATGGAAATATGTATCTGATGGTAATCTTATTGATTTCCCTTGAGTCTGTACACATTATCCAGCCTCCCTCTTTCTTCGGGTTGAGCACTGTCGGAACAACACATGGACTCAAGCTTTCTCGAATCAATCCCTTGTCCATTAATACTTGGAATTGTCTCTTGACTTCTTCATTTTCCTGCGACGTCAACCGATATGCTTCTTTGTTCGGTAAACTGACTCCAGGTATAAGATCAATATGATGGCTTATACTCCTGATAGGTGGCAATGAACAAGGTAGCTCATCCACTACTATATCAGCAAACTCTTCCAACAACTTTTGGATATCTTCTCGTAAATCATCCATTCTCATACTAGTCAAAACAATTTTAGGCTTCCTGACCACAATAAATTATGTGTCATCCTTCTTCTTAACCTCCTTAAGAAGTTCCTTCCCACTCATGAGAAGAACAATGTTGCTTACCTCTGTTTTCACTTCTTTATCGTTAATCGACAACAACATGTGTATCCTCCCATTTTTCTCCAGGGTATACGTGTTCTTTCTCCCATCATGAATCACGTTTATGTCATATTCCCATGGTCTACCCAACAATAGATGACAAACATCCATGGGAATGACATCATACAATATTTCATCATTATATCCTCCTATTTTAAATTCAACTAAACACTGTTTAGTGACATTTACCTGATGTCCTTTTTGTAGCCACAAAACTCTGTATGGGCTTGGATGTGCAACAGTCTCCAGCTCCAGCTTTTCTACCATTTTTGTAGAAACAAGATTATCTGTGCTACTGCTATCCACAATGACCTTGCATACCTTGTCCTTGGTCTTGCAAGAAGTCTGGAACATACTGTTTCTTTGGGATGGATTTTCTTCCTCTTTCTATGGTGTTAGGAGAACTTTCTGCATCATCAAAGACCTTCCACCCTCAGCATCTTCTGCCTCAACATTACGTCCTTGAGCTTCGGCAATGTGAGTCTTACCACCTTCTTTCTTCCTATCTGGACACTCATAATATTTATGTCCGACTTTTCCATAGGTAAAACATTTCACTTCACCAACTCTGCCTCTTCCTCTTCCTCTGGCTCGAGGAAAAGTGTTTCTATCAACATACTGCCTTCACTGTGATCTTTCCCCTCTCTCAGGTTCAGTTTGAGGTTTCTTCCCCTCTGCTTTAGATTTCTGAGTTCTGTCTTGGGAAATTATTTTGCCTCTGGATTGACTTCCCCCTCAGCCTCTTTGACCTTGATTTCGGCTCAACTTCTCTTCATCTTTCATAGCCATCCAATAAGCATCTTCCACAATCCAAATGGTCATCATGCTCATCTCATATTGAATGTTTTATCGCAGACAATTCATGTACCTGGCCACGTTTTCATCATCGCTTTCCTGATGACCTGCTCTGATGTTTATCTTGTAGAATTCTTCAGTGTACTTTTTCACTGACATCTGCTTCTGTCTCAAATTCTGCATCCTCCGAAACAGACTGATTTAATAATCCCTGGGTATAAATTTGTCTTTCATCTTTGCAACCATTCTATCCCAGCTTTTGATTTTCTTTTTTCCCTTGCAGTGTTTGTCAGCCTGCAGTTCATCCCACCATAGTGTTGCATGTCCTTTAAGTCTAGTGACAGCATGTTTGACTTTCTTGTCTTCCTTGACATCCTCATAGTTGAAGTATTTATCCAGAGCTCTAATCTATTCTAGAAGATCTTCAACATCTAGGTTTCCCTCATACACTGGAATGACCATTTTTTCTCTGACGCCTATCCTTGCAACAGCCCTGAATAGGCGTTCTTTTGTAGCATCCTTGACTGCAACTTCTTCATTTCTAGGTTCATTTTCACTTTCATCCTCACTGATATCCCCAACGTCAACTGTGTGCCTCTATGTTGTCTCCATAGCATCCATTCTGGCATGTAATTCACACATGTCTCTTTCTCTTGCCGGATCAGGTATTTTCATGTCTCTTCTTCTCGACATTTCTCTTTCCTTTGCTGGATCAGGTAATCACCTGTCTCTTCTTCTTGGCGGCATAGCTGTAAAATTTTCTCCCTTCTCTCTGCTACATAAAGCAAAGAAATTTGTTCTAGGCTCTGATACCAAATGACGCAGACCCCCTGCCCTTGGGCCGAGATTTTATCAGGATCTTCACTACAACTACACCGAGGGTTAATCAACCCATTTGTTCAAGCCACAAAGGACTTCAGGTTTCGGAGGTTGGAGAGTCCCAATGTAATTCCCATGCACTTGGAAAATGTTGAAATGCGAAATGTCCAACACACACCACCTGTTGCAACTAAATTCATCTTTTTGGGACTTGAGTGAACGACCCAACAATTGTTCCTCTTGCCTTATGATCCCCCGAACTCCAAAATTTCGGAACACCAAAATGGCTCAACGTCCCATGGAATGCACAATTGATGTCTTTTAGAAACTTCATGTTTTGGGAGTTCGTGATTCTCAGTTCTGAAATCTATGTCTCCTCAGTTTCCCAAACCCCAAAATACTGAAGTGACAAAAATGGCTCTTCTCGGGATTTCACGAACCGGGAGTTTGAAACTCTCAATTTCCAAGACACTACCTTCTCTGCTTCCTGACACCCGAAGTGTCAAAATCTTGAAATTCCACGCCAAAGTCCTGTCACGTTTCGCGACTTCGGGAGTTCACTCCACTGTGTCCCGACTCCTTGCCATTAGGGGTTCTGAAATGGCGAATCCTAATATGCCGAAATGCAGATGTTTCACACCAAGGGCACGTCACGTTCAATGACTTCAGGATTTTCAATGCTAACGTCCCGATTCCTTGTCCATGGGAATGTCAAAACCCCGATCCCCAAAATGTCGAAGTGCAACTTCAAGGATATTATGGGTTTCCCAACTACGATGTTTTTCAATGCAAAAGCTCCTGGCTCCTTGTCATCAGGATTTCTGGTATTTTGAATCCTGAATTTCCGAAATGATCTGATGGCCCAAATAGATCACGATCAACGGTCCTCGTTGATTCTGGATACCAAGTGATGGGTTTATCCGCCCCTATCCACCTTGCAACTACTTTGGATCCTATGGTCCCCGTGACTTCGGGATTTCTCCTCGAAGAATTATGACCACTTGTTTCCTCCTTGACAACTTCTACGAAATGAACCATTGTTCTTCCACTGGAACTTAACTTCTGCGAGAGGTTTCAATATTCGTCTCCCTTTGAGTACTATCAAAGATGTTGATGCTCCTGAGCTTTCACTTGCAACTCCAGTCTCAAAAGGACTCATCCACGTACTCCTTGCAACAGTCTTTCAAACACTTCCGGGTATTTGATCCTTCAACTCTGTGCACCCTCTGCAACAATAGTCCTTCAATATTTTCCTTATGTAATAACTTATTAGGCTTCAAATAGCCTGCGCACACCTTGCACGACTTCTATGCTTTGCCTGCACTTCTGCTGAAACGACAACAATGGTATCCCTCCTGAGATTTCTGAGATAAAACTCAGAACTCTTGTCAATGCACACCTTGCGGACATTCCATTGCACTCCTTGCAGGAACTCTCTCTCAAGAAGAGAAACAATTGAAACTCATTCTTTTTCTCTCTTAGACTTCATACATTCAACATGAAATCACACCTTCAACACAACATTGAAACAAATGCATAAATAGAGAAATAAATCAACTGTAAGTATACCATTCAACAAATGTAAACAGTAAGCATCATAACACCATGAAAATTTGAATCAAATCTTCATATATTAACTCAAGTGCTTCTGTACATGGGTTCTTCTCTACAACTCTCTGCTACAGCTCTCCAGCTTATGAAAGTATGAATGATGATGATAATGTTACAATGATACAAGGGTGAGGGTGTCTATATCCGTTTTCCCTCCTACTTTATAAACTATTTAATCTATGAATTCAAATCTACCTACTTTCATTAATAGACTTATATGCCTAAAAAATCTGATAGATGAGAGAAAATCACTCATGATCTATTTAAAATAGCCATATATAAATGCAAGTACACTTCTAGCTATTACATTAATATCTGCTTCTTAATTTTTCAAAAACATTTCAAAACGTGTAAAATGTTTGTTGCGCTTTCCAGCTATCTTCCACCTTCATGCTCACTTGGTTGGCTTCTTGCGATTCTCTTGCATCAACTGTGGAGGATGCTTATTAGTTTGCGCTAAAAGAAGAGGAGAAGCTGACCAAAAAACAAAATCAGTGAGGAAGAGGTAAAAACTTGGTCCCAAGCAGAGGCAAGGAATTTGACCGTGACAAAGAACATCAGTATAAGGATGAGGCTGAGAAACCACATAATCACTCAGAACGAGGAGGAAGTTCTAGAGGAAGACAAGATGGTAGAAGAAAATCTTCTAGAGGAAGAGGTAGAAGAGGAATAAGATGCTATGCTTGTGGAAAAACATGACACATGTCTTGGGAATGTCTCGAGAAGAGGAAGGAAGGGGGAGAAGCTTACATTTCAGAAGCACAACGAAGAGATGTTGAAGCAGAAGGAGCAGAGGATGGAGCATCCCTGATGTTGAGAAAAATTCTCTTAAAACTAGAGGTAGAAATCGAGAAGCCCATGCAGAGAGACAGTCTCTTCAGGACAGCTAGCAAGACTAAGGACAAAGCTTGCAAGGTGATCATTAACAATGGGAGTATTGATAACCTAGTATCAACAAAGATGGTGGAGAAATTGGAGCTGAAGACAACTACACATCCAAGACCATACAAAGTCTCATGGTTGCAAAAAGGACACCATGTAACGATTACTAAACAATTCCTGGTTGAAATTAAGATAGGAGGTTATAAAGATGAAACCCTATGTGATGTAATTCCCATGGAAAAATGCCATATTCTGTTGGGAAGACTGTGGCAGTTTGACAAAAATGTCATTCATTATGGGAGGAAAAATACATATACATTGGAGAAGAATGGTAGAACACATATTTTGCTACCAATAGAAGAGAAGAGAGTGAAAGAGGAAGCCAACAACAACATACTTCTCATGAGTGGGAAGGAACTCCTGAAGGAGGTCAAGGAAGAGAAGGAGATGCAGTTCGTTGTGGTAAGGAAACCAAAAGTTTTCCTTACAAGTATGTCAATGGATGATTTGCCTGAGGAAGTTTAGGAACTATTGGATAATTTCGCTGATATAGTGGTGGATGAACTATCAAACTCATTGCCACCCATCAAGAGTATCAGTCATCATATCGACTTGATACCATGAGCAAGTGTGCCGAACAAAGCAACATACAAATTGACACCTCGAGAGAATGAGGAGGTGCAGAGCCAAGTCCAAGAGTTTCTATACAATGGTTTGGTAAGAGAGAGTTTGAGCCCGTGCAAAGTACCAACTGTGTTAAGTCCAAATAAAGATGGAGAATGGAGAATGTGCACAGACTCGAGAGCCATCAACAAGATCACCATCATGTACAGATTTACTTTACCAAGAATGGATGCTTTAATGGACTGTTTAAGTGGAGCCAATTTCTTTTCTAAGATAGATTTGAAAAGTGGATATCACCAGATCACGATGAGAGAAGGTGATGAATGGAAAACAACCTTTAAGAGAAATGAAATTCTGTATGAGTGGCTTGTTATTCCATTTGGCTTAACAAATGCCCCGAGCACTTTTATGAGGCCAATGAATGAAATTCTAAAATATTTCATTGGCAAATTTGTAGTTGTATATCTGGACGATATACTGATCTTTAGCAAGACTAAAGAGGATCATTTGAGGCACCTAATGTTAGTAATGAGGAGGCTATAGTAGGAGAAGCTACTGATAAATCTGAAGAAGTCCTCTTTTATGAAGACAGAGCTCATTTACTTGGGTTTTGTGATCTCTTCAAATGAACTGAAGATGGATCCAGAGAAGGTGAAAGCAATCAGAGAATGGCCATCACCACGAAGCGTGTTTGAGGTAAGGATCTTCCATGGATTAGCGAGCTTCTATATGAAGTTCATCAGAGACTTCGGTGGAATTTGTGCACCAATGATGGATACAGTAAAGAAATGACACAAGTCATTCAAATGGATAGAGGAGGCCGAAAAGAGCTTCAATATACTGAAGGAGAAGATAACAGAATGACCAATTCTGGTCTTGTCGAATTTTGAAAATACATTTCAGGTAAGATGTGATGCAAGTGGAATTCCAATAGGAGCATTTTTGAGTTAGGATAACAAACTTGTTGCCTATTTCAGTGAGCAACTGAATGAGACTAAGAGGAAATACTCCACATATGACAAGGAGATTTATGCCTTAATTCAAGCCTTGAAGAAATGGAGGCGCTATATTGTCAAACAAGAATTTGTCTTGTATAGCGATAACCAAGATTTACAATTCATAACCAGACAAGAAAAACTGAACCAGAGGCATGCAAAATGGGTTGAATTTATGCAAAAATTTTCTTTTGTCATAAAACATGTTGCTGGGAATGCTAACAAGGTTGTTGATGTGTTAAGCAGGAGATGTTTAATTCTGCAAGAATTCCAAGAAAGACCTTGGGGTTTGAACACCTTAAGGATATGTATTGTGATGATATAAACTTCAAGAAAGAATATGAAGCATGTACAAACCCTATGTTGAGAAATAGAAGTTAGTGGACAGAGTACATGATTCAGGAAGGACTGTTGCTCAGAGGAAATCAATTGTGTATACCAAAATGCTTAATGAGGGATAATCTTCTGAAGGAGAAGCACAGTGGGGGATTGGCTGGACATTTTGGCCATGATAAAACATTTTCATAGTTGAGCAGTTCATACTATTGGCCAGGTATGAGAACAGAGATGATAAAATTTGTAAACAGATGTAGAATATGCCAACATGCAACGGGGAAAAGACAAAACACTGGATTGTATCAACCATTGCCAATACCAGAGAGGCCTTGGGATGCAATAAGCATGGATTTTGTGTTGGGATTTCCAAAAACACAAAGCGGATTTGATTCCATATTTGTGGTAGTGAATAGGTTTTCAAAGATGACACATTTCATCCCATGCTAGAAGACCAATGATGCAACACATGTTGAAAATATGTTTTTCAAAGAAGTTGTGAGACTTCACAGCCTACCCAAGAGCATTGTCTCAGACAAAGACACAAAATTTGTTGGTCACTTTTGGAGGACGTTGTGGAAGAAGATGGGGACATATTTGTCCTTCAACTCATCTTATCACCCTTAGACAAATGGGCAGACTGAGGTGGTAAATAGAAGTTTGGGAAATTTATTGAGGAGTTTAGTCACTGAGCATCATAATCAGTGGGATCAAATTCTTCCACAAGCAGAATTTGCCTATAACGACTCACCAAACAGGAGCACTGGAAAGAGCCCATTCCAAATACTATATGGAATGAAACCAAGGGGAGTATCTGAGTTGAGAGACTTGGAATAGGGTGAGATCATAAGCGTTGGAGCAGAAGATTTCACTGTTGAAATGCAGAAACTCCATGGGAAGATCAAAGAACAATTGCAAAGTTCTAACTAGAAGTACAAGCACAGAGCTGATCATCATCGCAAGGAACTTCAACTTGAAGTGGGAGATCAGGTTTTGGCACATCTTAGGAAGGAAAGGTTCCCTAGTGGAACATATAACAAATTGAAGATGAAGAAGATAGGACCCTGTAAGATCTTGAGGAAGTTTGATGCGAACGCCTATGAGATTGAGCTACCAGATGGTGTGGGCATTTCTCCCATATTCAATGTTTCAGACCTGTACCCTTACAGGAAAGATGACATAGAGGGATCACAAGATCAAGGGAAGATTCAGTGGGAGAAACAAATGCCTGTAGCAGAAAAGATACAAATGGAGAAAATTGTGGATCAGAGGATTGGCAAGAAGACCAGAAGAAAAACCTATTTTGAATATCTGGTCAAATGAAAGGGACACCCGATCGAAGATGCCAGTTGGGAAAATGAGGTTTCCATCCAAAAGCAGGGAAAATCAGTGTAGGAGCTCATGGACAGGAGTCCGTGAATTTTTGTCAAGGGGAGTATGATGCAGGAGCATCGTTGGCAAGCGCGCAGTGGCAGGACCACTCAACACGTGGGAGTTCTTCCAAAACTTCAACGTTGGCAGTTGCAACGATTTTGAAATTCACCTTAACTTAGCACTGGAATTTACCTTTGGAGGCACGCTTGAACCAGTGTCGAAGTTTAACCTTTGAGGCACATTTTGAAAATCACAAGCGGAGTAGGAGTTTCCACTACAGCTCTAGAATGCGACTGGTCTGAGATAGCCAATAGATTAAGTTTTAGAGTAGATAAGTAGGTAGGGGAAACCCTAAAAATCCCCCTGAGTTAAGTAGAGGCTTAGTATGTTTAGATAGGAGAGCGACAATACAGAGGGAGAGTAGTGTAAGAGACCTCCAAGTTAGCAGAAGATCTCAAGCCTTCAAAGATGTTGTAATTTGATTGTATTTTGTGGCCATTTGACACTTGTGAATATAACAAAGGGGAATTTGGCCCAACTACATGGTGTGTGAACTGTGTTTGCAATTTCCTATCATTTTCTATTTTTATGAGCAAGTGAATGAATCTCCATAGGAGAGAATGAAACTGTGAATGTTAGTTTCTTTCAGTTTCAATTGTTTATCTTCATTTGAAGCTCTGCAACGTGTGCATCGAGCCAGAGAGGAATGCTAGGAGATCGGGGAAGGAATTTCTCTGTGAGAAATCCCTTGGATTTGAGTTATCAAGATACCTTGGACGCAAGGAGTGCCCGAGAGATCGAAGTCTGTACAAGGCAAAGCTCAGGAGGAATAACACTTCAGATAAGTTTTACCGAGATCCAAGGATCCCATTTTCTAGGAAGAGTGAAGGCCGAGCCTTCGAGGACTTAGAAAATATTCTAATTCTATGAGATTAAAATCTCAGGAGGAGGAGAGTTGTTACCCATTGGATCATGATGGAGAACCAACGACCGTCTGATCAATGACAAGCATGCAAGCTTTAAGTTGCATATGATTAAGAGGGAGGACTCATGAAGACCTGAACAGATGATGGAGAGCCCTCGAGGAGGAACGTCGAAACCCTGTTGGCCATCGGATCAAGTGAAGTTGTGAGGAGGTTAGTGGTGAGGGTCTTCCAACTCCCAAAGTCGAGCACACCGAGAACAAGATTCGTGACTCTCGATCGGTGAAAGCCCGAAAAGATCGGAGCCGTCAGATCTTAGAGGTCTAGAGCTGTTGATCTGCAAAGAGGGGAGGTTTCATGATTTCGGTGACCAGGAGGACGAACAAACGGACTTCATGCAAGGGAAAGTCGTGAAACGTGAAACACCGAAGTAATCCCAACCATCAACCAAGGGGAGATATGGGTCGTAGATCTCGTGTCATCGCGATTTCAGCGATTGTGATCTGGAGGAGTTGAGGAGTGTTGCAACCAAACTCCCAAACCAATGAATTGCGAAAGACCTTCGTGTTCGAGCCATTGGTCATGAGGGTGTGGTCATGTGAGTCGGGAAAAAGGAGGGAGGTAACGTCCGTTAGCCCATTGGGTTTCGGGGCTTAGAGGGGTCTGCGTAGGGGGACCGTTGCATTGGAAACCCCGAAACGCTGAAAATGTGACGCGCCTACTAGGACGCGTCGTTTGGGGGTTAGGCCTGTAGTTGTGCCTACGGTCATGAGGAGTGAGGGCTTAGGTCTAGCGCTAGTTTGTGTGGGAAAAACACAGACCAGATCTGTGGACTTGGTGAAGAAGGTTCCAGTGCGAAACCAGAAGAGCCATTTTCTGGCAACAGAATCGAGGATCTTGACTGGGAGGTCACGCAGCCCTAGGGAGGGATAGGGGGTCTGAATTAATGGAGAACAACCTTTCATAAGAACTTCGTAGTATGCTATGCTTACCTTGAACAAGCAATATGATAATCATGATGTAACCACTGGAGAAGCAATATGATAATCACGATGTAACCATTGGATCTAGCCATCACAAGGGTATTTATCACTATAGGGAAAAAGGCATATAGTTCATATGAATACAATCTCTTTTCCTAAACCTTATACTTTTTCCTTTCTTGTGTCTATATACATTGTTGCACTTTTTCCTTGAACACAATCTTCAATTTAGTGCAACTATCGTTCATTTTAAGCATGCATTCTTGAATTAGATTGTTGCACACACAGTAAGATACCACAGGTATAAAGGTCCCTCGAGTAGGAACACTGCATCTCCACAACTTTGTCAAGACTACTTAATGATGGAGGGGGTTTCCCATCTGAAGTTTCCTGGTTTCGACATTTCATAATTTTACTTGCAAAATTGAAATGCGAAAATGAAATCTATTATAAAATTGAAAATGGAAACCATACAAAATACGAAAGTAAAATGCAAAACTTGAAATTGTGAAAGAAAACCTAATCTAGTAACTGGAAAAAGAAATATATTCCAATTGCAAACGCAAATAACAAAATTTAAAATGTGAAAGGAAACTAGGCTAGTTGTTGTGTGAAAGTAGAAGTGTTACTTAAAGAATGACGAAAGAAACAAAGTAGACCTGTTTGTGTTTTGGTTTTAGCGATGCAATGTGATTTCCATCCAACCTGCAAGAAAACTTACCAGTAGAGCAAGAGGAACCTGATCAAACCAAAAAAACATGAAACAAGAAAACAAGTGAAAAGTGTTCAAGTGTTTTTGCGACTTCAAGTTAGCAACTAATCAGCCTAAAGAGGTCCTGGGTAGATCCTGAAGCTAGGAAGCTCTCAGGGATCAGTTCAAGAAGCTTAGCACTACAATCAATTTTTATTCAGATGTGAAATGAACACCTGAAAAAGAAAATTGAAAATCCAAACCAACTGAACTCATAAATACTTCTGTCACATTCCTTGAAGACCTAAGAATAAAAAAGAAGGACCTCTCAATCAGCCATGGATCGATTGGTGGGTTGTAGACACGACAATGTCCGGGGAATAACGTAGTTTGTTTTGGATTTGTTTTTACATGATTTGTTTTATTATTTATAATTTTTTTAATGTATGAGAGGAGAGGAGATGACAAAGTCAACTTTCCATATAAATAATAATAATAATAATAATAATAATAATAATAATCTAATTTTAAGGTTAGGGTTAACCTCTACTACCATCTACAATAAACTTTATTGAATTTTAGAGGGTTAAATTGTTTAAGGTGTGAGAAGACATAAAAATGGTAGTTAGAGTGCATTTTTAAGTAGGGTTTTGACTTTTTCAGATTACTATCACTAAAATCCAATAACATAATTGTTGGTAAAATCACAGTTTTACAATGCACATTCCACCCATTATCATCATCATAAAAAACATAAAATTGATATTCAAACAATTTATTATTTATTAACAATTTACTATTTAAATTATCTTCTTAATACATGAGATGAGGAAAGAGATTACAAAGTCAAGAGACATTCCATATAAATAATCTGTAGATCAAGCAAGGTAGCAGAATTTATTAAATCTCATTGTGTGAAGTTGTTCAAGGTGTTAAAGAAAAATGTTGACTAAAATACATTTTTAAAAATAGTTTTGATTTTTTCACATGACTATCATTTTAATGGGCATTAGAATTGTGTTTTTCATTATATAAATCAATTCAGCATTCTCAAAAACCAATAAAACCTGTTATATGCAATCTAAACCACTTACCAAATTTTGGATAAAACCTATCCTAAAAATTTGAAGCCATTAACGCATTAAAACTGATTGACTGAATCTGTCCCACAAGAACCAATATATACAGCTCAACAATTTGCACAATAAAAAAACTCTTAAAATTGTCATGGCTTGGAAAGCAACCTCAAAGATTAATGCAATGGTGTCATTATGTCAAAATTCCTTTTCACTATGCAATGGTG
>JZKD02S1619800.1:0-16492 GCA_000966675.3 Picea glauca
TGGCCATCCCCAACAACACTCACTAAGCTTCAGAGCTTCTTGGGCCTTACCAATTTCTACCGCAGGTTCATGTTGGGTTTCTCCCATATTGCATGGGCCCTTAGACAAATAAACAGGGGTGGTGGTAAGGCAAAATTTGCGTGGGCCCGGTCCCAACAAAAAGCGTTTGATGATTTGAAGCAACACTTGTGCTCATCCCCAATACTTTCACTACCAGGCCTGCAACATCCTTTTGAGATTGAGATAGATGCTTCAAACTATGTTGTGGGAACCGTTCTCACTCGACACAGCCACCTCGTGTCCTATCATAGTGAGACACTGTTAGATACTATCTGTAGGTACTCTACTTATGATAAAGAAATGTACTCCATTGTGCAAGAATGATGCTAATGGAGACATTACAATATTGGGAAGGAGACAATCATCCACACTGATCATAAGCCACTGCATTTCATGCAAACACAGGGAAAATTTGATGCAGGAGCATCGCTCACTCATCAAGCAAGCCAGCGTGGAGCGGAAGACAGCTGGACAAGCCAGCACAAAATTTTGAAAATGCTTTGGAATTGTTGCACGATATTAAATGAGTCATTTAAGAGATGACACACTTGTATATTGTAATGGACCTTGAGTGGATATCTCTCGTCCTTTAGGTAGATAGTCCTCATTTAATATAGTTAATGCTGGTGGATAGGAATTTAATTCTAGATTTGATAGCCTAGAGTCCAAGAGGGAAAACGGATATAGACACCCTCCTTTGTACATTGTAACATTAAGTAGGATTGAGAACAAGAAGAAGAGAAAGAAGAGAATTGTATGAAGAACACCCATATACAGATATTGAATTAATAGAAAAAATCTTTGATTCAAGTCCATGGCTATGTGTCTATTCTCTGTGTATTGATGTTATGCTCATGAATATTTGCTTCCTGTCATACATTTGCTTTTATATGATGTGTATGTGATTTCATGGTTGAACAGAAGTCTGAGAGGGTGAGTGAATGAGTTTCAATTGTTTCTCTAATTGAGCCAGAGGATTCCTGCAAGGAGTGCAATTGAATTTGTCCGTAAGGAGTGCGTCGACATAAGGGTTCAATTAGAGATAACTCTTGTTCTCATTTCTTCGAAGGTGCAGATAGGCACAATGCTATGCAAGGAGTGCGTAGGCCAAGCTAAGTCTCAAAGTTGCGATTCTGAGCAGAACCTCGAAAGACTGTTGCTGTAGGTGTGCACAAAATCAAGGAAGGCTGAACACTTGAAGTGTTTGCAGAGTTGCTGCAAGGAGTGCGTGCAAAGAGTTCTCTTTTTCTAAGAGACTCGAAATTGTGGGAAAAGATCAAGAGGAATAAGCCTTTGAATTCGTCGAGGGATTTCACAGAGGGGTTGTGCATCGAATCATTCGAGCAAGCGTTGACAGCTCGTGTGCAGGTGAACAAGTCTTTGTTGAGGAAGCACTTGTTTCATTTCGCAGGTATCGACAGAGAGAGAATGGACGGTCGAAATCCTCGGGGAGGTTTTGTGAAGTTTCGAGGACTGTAGATCTTGCAGAGGTGCAAGGAGAATACGGTGGAGAACGTCTGAGAGTTTGAAGCTCGAGAGGGGAGGGTTGTCGATTCAAATCAGCCAGGGCCATTGGATTACTCGCGAGATCGCCTATCGGGATCTCATGAAATAAGTGTCCAAGATTTGGCAATGGAAATCGCGAAGTCGCGAAATGCGATATCCCGACAACCAAAAGGGTAACGTGTGGTGGGACCGTAGAAGTGAGTGGAAGACATGTGTCAGAGATCGAGAGATCTCGTGAATTCGGAAGTTCACAGGGCAAGAACCCAAGTAGTGGGTACTCCAAGTCACAAGGATGAAAGGTGGCGAGTAGCGAAAGCACAATAGGATCGTATCGGCCTTTCGGTGCATCGGATATCAGGAATTGGAAAACTGAGGGCTTGGTATCGCGAGTAGCGAAGTCGCGATAGAGCCGAAGTCTCGATAGAAGAAAGAGGAAGTCAACGTTGACTGACATATTGGGTCTTGTGGATTTGAGAACCCAGCGATCAACCAAGAACTTGCGAAACTGTGAGTTTCGATTTTCCGATAAGTGAACAAAGGGAAGTCGTGCATAAGAGAATCTGTGGGTGCAGATTTCCCGATAGGGAAATAGAAGGACTTTAGAGTTATTCGAGCCGTAGAGAAGAAGATCCTGTGAGAGTGGACATGCTCCGAGGAGTGCGGTTGCGTCATCAAGTGGTATCATAGAGGGAATTCTTTGCTTTCTATAGAAGAGAAGGAGAATACACCATGCCACCTAGAAGAGAAAGGAATTCACCTGACCCAGAAGATAGGGAGGTACGAAGAAGAGGCATACCGGTAGGAAATCCAGAAATGGAGAGACAGATGAGAGATCTCCAAGAAAGACTCGAGGAGATGGAGACAGATCAGAGATGCACAGCTAGTGCATGGGATCTAAGCAATTCCGAGAGGGAGATTGAGGCTGAACGAGAGGAGGAGATTGCAGCCAAAGATGCATCAACTGAGCGATTGATAAAATCCATATCTAGAATGGGTGCAAAGGCCAAGATGGACATTCCAGTCTACGAGGGAAATCTGGATGCAGAGGAGATACTAGATTAGATTAGAGCTCTTGATACCTACTTCGATTATGAAGATATCGAAGAGGATAAGAAGGTCAGACATGCTGTCATGTGCTTGAAAGGAAATGCAACCTTATGGTGGGACGAGCTTCAAGAAGATAGATGCTGCAAAGGCAAGAAAAAGAATAAAAGTTGGGATCGAATGATTGCAAAGATGAAGGCAAAGTTCATCCCAAGGGATTATCAAATTACACTGTTCAGGAGGATGCAGAACCTGAGACAGAAGCTGATGACAGTGAAAGAATATACCGAGGAATTCTATCGACTGAACATCAGAGCAGGTCATTGAGAGAGCGATGATGAGAAGGTTTCTAGATATCTCAATGGTCTGAGATATGACATTCAGGATGAATTGAGCATGGTTACCATCCGAATAGTGGAGGATGCTTATTAGATGGCTTTGAAAGTTGATGAGAAGCTGAGCCGTAAGCAGGGTCAGCGAGGGCGAGGTAGAAGTCAGTCCAGAGGCAAGACAGTTGCCTAGGATAAATATCAGAAGTCCAAGGAGGAATGGAAGAAATCTCAGGGTAAGGTTGAGAGAGGTGGAACCTCACAGAGAGGGCCATATGTTGAACAACGAGGGTAGCATACAGAGCAGAGTGGAGGGTATGTTGATGGCAATACTTTTCCTCATACTAGAGGTAGAGGAAGAGGCTAAGGTGGAGTAATCACATGTTTCACATGTGGGAAGAATGGGCACAAGTCATTTGAGTGTCCAAAAAAAAAGAAAGACATTGGAGAAGCTCACATCGTCGAAGCACAGAAGCGGGATGCTGAGGCCGAAGACGCAGGAGGTGGAAGATCGCTTGCGATGCATAAAGTCCTTTTGACACCCGAGAAGGAGGTGGAAAGTTTAGTCCAAAGGACCAGACTGTTCAGAACAACTTGCAAGACCAAGGACAGGGTGTGCAAGGTCATCATGGATAGTGGTAGCACAGATAACCTCGTATCTATAGAAATGGTAGAAAAGCTGGAGCTGGAGATGATTGATCATCCAAGCCCATACAGAGTTTCGTAGCTATAGAAGGGACACCAGGTAACTGTTACTAAACAATGCTTGGTTGAGCTCAAAATAGGAGGGTATAATGAAAAGATTTTGTGTGATGTTATTCCCATGGATGTATGTCATTTATTGCTGGGGAGACCATGGCAATATGACAAAAATGTGATTCATGATGGAAGAATGAACACATATACCCTGGAGAAAAATGGGAGAACCCATATGTTTCTTCCGATAAAGGATAAAGAGGTGAAGACAGAAGTAAGCAACATAGTACTTCTCATGAGTGGGAAGGAACTTCTTACGGAGATGGAGAAGAAAGAGGATCCATAATTCTTTGTGGTCAGAAAACCAAGGATATTTCTGACTAGCACAAGAGTGGATGATCTACCAAAGGAGGTTCAGGAACTGCTAGAAGAGTTCGCTGACATCATAGTGGATGAATTAACTCATTCGTTACCACCGATGAGAAGTGTGAGTCACCATATAGACCTCATACCAGGAGCTAGTTTACCGAACAAAGCCGCGTATAGGTTGACGTCGCAAGAAAATGAGGAGGTTAAGCAGTAGGTCCAAGAGTTGTTGGACAAAGGATTGGTCAGGGAAATCTTAAGCCCATGTGTCGTTCCAACGGTACTGAGTCCAAAAAAGGATGGAAGATGGAGAATGTGTACCGACTCGAGGGCGATCAACAAAATAACCATCAGGTACAGATTTCGATTGCCAAGAATGGATGATCTGATGGATTTCTTGAGCGGGGCAAAGTATTTTTCTAAGATAGATTTGAAAAGCGGATACCACCAGATTTGCATGAGAGAGGGCGATGAGTGGAGAACAACCTTCAAAACCAATGAGGGACTGTATGAATGGCTAGTCATGCCGTTTGGCTTGACGAATGCACCAAGTACCTTCATGAGATTGATGAATGAAGTCCTGAGGGAGTTCATCGGAAATTTCGTCATTGTTTATTTGGAAAACATACTGATTTACAGTAAATTGAACATCTGAAGCATTTGGTTATAGTGATGCGGAAGCTACAACGTGAGAAGTTGTTGATAAATATGAAGAAGTCTCATTTATGAAGACAGAGATTATTTACTTGGGTTTTGTTATTTCATCGAATGAGTTGAGGATGGATCCAGAGAAAGTAGAAGTAATCAAGAAGTGGCCATCACCGAGAAATGTGTTCAAGGTGAGAAGTTTTCATGGTTTGGCTAGCTTCTATCAAAAGTTCATCACGAATTTCAATGGGATCAGCGCAACGATGATGGATACAGTGAAGAAGCGGCATAAGTATTTTCACTGGACAACAGAGGCTGAGAAGAGCTTCAATCTTTTGAAGCGGAAGATAACGGAACAACTGGTTTTGGTGTTGCTGGATTTCCATAAGACATTTAAGGTGAAATGTGATGCAAGTGGATTCGCCATAGGAGCAGTCTTAAGTTAGGAAGATAGGCCAATCGCATATTACAGTGAGAAGCTGGATGAGGCGAAACTAAAGTATTCCACATATGATAAAGAATTTTATGCTATCATACAGGCGCTAAAGAAGTGGAGGCATTACTTGATCCCAAAAGAATTTGTTTTGTATAGTGATAATCATGCATTGCAGTTTATGACTCAACAGGAGAAGTTGAATCAGAAACATGCGAAATGGGTAGAGTATATGAAGAATTTCACGTTTGTGATTAAGCATATTTCGGGTACTTCTAACAAAGTGGTTGATGATTTGAGCAGGAAATGTTTGCTAATGCAAGAATTTCGAGTCAAAACATTGGGCTTTGAAAATCTCAGGGACATGTACGTAGGAGATGCAGATTTTCGAGAGGCGTATGAAGCAACTGAGAATCCAGTTCTCAGAGATAGGAGTCCTTGGATAGATTATATGATCCAAGAAGGGTTGTTGTTCAGAGGAAATCAACTGTGTATTCCAAAATGTTCCATGAGGGAGAACTTGTTAAAGGAGAAGCACAACAGAGGCTTAGCAGGGCATTTTGGTCATGACAAAATATTCACAAAGCTGAATGAGTCATATTTTTGGCCACGGATGCGAGCGGATGTCAAGAGATTTGTAGACAGGTGTAGAGTTTGCGAACATTCGAAGGGAAGGAAATAGAATGCAGGTCTTTATCAGCCATTGCCCATACCAGAGAGGCCATGGGAGGCGATAAGCATGGATTTTGTATTGGGTTTGCCGAGGACACAAAGAGGTGTTCATTCCATCTTTATGGTCATAGACAGGTTTTCTAAAATGTCACACTTCATACCATGCCAGAAAACTAGTGATGCGACTCACATCGCAAATTTGTTTTTCAAAGAGATCATTCGACTTCATGGATTGCCGAAAAGCATAGTTTCGGACAGAGACACTAAATTCATAGGGAATTTTTGGAGAACCTTATGGAAGAAGATAGGAACTAACTTGGCATTTATTTCTGCTTATCATCCTCAGACGGATGGACAAATAGAGGTGGTGAACAGGAGTCTGGGAGACTTGCTGAGAAGCCTAGTGATGGAGCACCATAAGTAGTTGAGACCATATATTGCCACAAGTAGAGTTCGCATACAATGATTCAGTGAACAGGAGCACCAGGAAGAGTCCATTTCAGGTTGTATATGGGATGCAACCAAGAGGGGTTTCTGAATTGAGAGATTCATAACAGACTGCTACTAGTAGCGCTAGTGCAGAAGAATTCGATGAGGCAATGAAGGAACTTCACAGCAGGGTGAAGCAGCGAATGCAAGATTTAAATCAGGAGTACAAGCACAGATCAAATCAGCATCAGAGACAAATTCAGCTCGAAGTTGGTGATTTAGTTCTGGCACACTTGAGGAAAGAAAGGTTCCCAAGGGGAACATACAATAAGCTGAAAATGAAGAAAATTGGGCCATGCAGAGTCCTAAAGAAATTCGGAGAAAATGCTTATGAGATTGAGCTACCGGATGGCATCGGAATATCTCTGATATTCAATGTCGCAGATTTATACCCATATAGGTCTAGAGAAGAAGAGACTGGAACAAAGGAACCAGTGATCCAATGGACGAAGCAGATGCCAATAGGAGAAAAGCCACAGATGGAATGCATACTGGACAAGAGATTGGGAAAGAAGACCAGGAGAAAAAAATACTATGAGTATCTGGTCAAATGGAAGAACCACCCAGTGGAATATGCCAACTGGGAGACAGAAGTGGAGATACATAAGCATGGACAGACCATGTAGGAGCTCATGGAAAGGAGCCCACAAAAGTTTTCAAGCCGAGGAGTATGATGTAGGAGCATCGCTCACTCATCAAGTGAGCCAGCGTGGAGCAGAAGACAGCTGGACAAGCCAGCACAAAATTTTGAAAATTCTTTGGAATTATTGTGCGACCTTAAATGAGTCATTTAAGAGACGGTGCACTTGTATATTGTAATGGACCTTGAGCGTATAGCTCTCGTCCTTTAGGTAGATAGTCGGCATTTAATATAGTCAATGCTGGTAGATAGGAATTTAATTCTAGATTTGATAGCCTAGAGTCCAAGAGGGAAAATGGATATAGACACCATCCTTTGTACATTGTAACATTAAGCAGCATTGAGAACAAGAAGAAGAGCAAGCAGAGAATTGTATGAAGAACACCCATGTACAAATATTGAATTAATAGAAGAAAGCTTTGATTCAAATCCATGGCTATGTGTCTATTCTCTATGTATTGATGTTATGCTCATGAATATTTGCCTCATGTCATACATTTTATTTTATATGTTGTGTATGTGATTTCATGGTTGAACAGAAGTCTGAGAGGGTGAGTGAATGAGTTTCAATTGTTTCTCTAATTGAGCCAGAGGATTCCTGCAAGGAGTGCAGTCGAATTTGTCCGCAAGGAGTGCGTCGACAAAAGGGTTCAATTAGAGATAACTCTTGTTCTCATTTCTTCGAAGGTGCAGATAGGCACAGTGCCGTGAAAGGAGTGTGCAGGCCAAGCTAAGTCTCAGAGTTGCGATTCTGAGCAGAGCCTTAAAACACTGTTGCTGCAGGTGTGCACAAAATCAAGGAAGGCTGAGCACTTGTCGAACATTTGAGAAATCCATTGATCAGGAGACATTGATGTATTCCCATCCATCAATGGCGAGAGAGCCTACCACTAATGACTTTAAACCTCAAGGTACTCATAAAACTCTAAGTCTCGTATCCAGAATACATGAGCTGAAGTCGATGGAAAGAGACACTATCAAAGGAGAGCATTAAGGCATCTCTCATCAGTCAGCATGAGGAGAAAAGTAGGAGCTTCATGATTTGGTGGATATCGGACGAAAAACATGTTCATGAAACAACGACCGTGTGCATCTTTCGCGTGTGCCAAATGCATGTGGTACACGAAAATGACCCCCTGAATAGCAGCTAGTGATGAAAATTGTTGACAAAGGCGAGGAAACCACCGATAAAGCTAATGGCATCCAAGACATTGCATGAATCCCAAAGTGTGAATAGATGTCTTGTTGTCGAACATAACGGAAACTACCCAGTCAACAACCCATGGTGAAATGTCAATTGTTGGGTTCAAGGTGACCTACCAATGATGAAAGTAGGGCCAGGTTGCATCATAAGACCAAAGTATCATGTGATTCTAAGACAAACTGAGGGTATGGTTGACATGCAAAGTCAAGATTTCTGAGGAGTGGCCGACACAGGTTGGTAGATTTCCTTTGAAGAAGAGCATGGGACATATGGTGGACTCTGGCAACATAGACTTACTTATTTGACAATTAGATGTAGGAGGCATACATAGTGTTCTCTATAGTGGCTGGAAGATTAACCAGTCGGTAGAGAAAATTCTGTAATGAGATCAACTTCCTAAGTCCATGCTAAACCCAAAATTATTATGACACAAGGACTCAATAACTTTGTGCTTTGTTCAAAGGCGACATGACTGTTGCCAATTACAATATAGTACTCCCTTCCCGCCTGTCTTTTTTTTTTTTTCATAACAATTGAATGCTATGATACAGAAGAGGGAATGAGTGTCGCAAGTAAGCAAAACTAGTTCCAGTAGTGGAACGTACATATGCTTAATGCAAGGAAATGCATGTGAGAGATGGACACTCAGGGTGATGTTCCCTCCAGGGTATAAGGCGTCAAATTGTAAAGGATATAGACAAGGCTCTGTTTGGTTGAGGATGCAAACTGCTTGGGTCATGGTTTATAATGCAAAGCGTGAACCGACTAAAGACTCAATACTGCAAGCAAGGGCATGAGATGCAATCACAATTTAATGCCAAAAAATGTCATTTTTTATATCTTTTAGTCTACTTGGTGTGAAAAAGGGGTAAACTTGTGCCAAATGACATATTTTAAAATCTAATTTATGATTGTGAAGAAGACAAGTTCACTCGGTGATCTTTTCCATTTTTTATAGCGAGTTGGAAAAGAGATTAACTAAGACTCATGATCTTTCAAATCCAATATTAACAAGTGTGAAAGGGACAAATCACTCGACGATCTTTTCAATTTTTAGTAACGAGTTGGAAAAGAGCTTAACTAAGACTCGTGTTCTGGGGTGATAAGGCCGTGTGTACATGAATGAGAAATAAGGCTTATTGTAAAGTCATGTGTCGAATTCTAATGGACTCCTCGTCCTAAGGAAACAAATGACAAAGAGGTTCTAAATAGGGTACCCATGTTTGGTAAGTCTCTACCATTTATTAATGATGCTATGATAGTGGATGGAGGTTAGTGTTATATCATTATCACTGAAACCAATGCACCCTATTGTTTCATGTTATATCATTGTTAAAATGAATAAAACTACTTAATTATGATAAATAATTTTCCATTGTATCATCACTTAAATCAATGGATATTGACTACTTGATTATGCTAAATCATTTTTTATTGTATCATCACCTAAATCAATGCATATTGTTTTGCATTATGTCATTAATGAAATCAATGTAACTAATTGCTCTAAATCATTTATCATTATGTCATCACTAATTGAATTTTTTTTTATGTCATTATTGAAATCATAACAACTAATTGCTCTAAATCATTTTTCATTGTACCATCTCTAAAATAAACACACCATCTCGACACGTTTATTGAATCATTTTTTAATACCATCATTGAAATCAATATGTCCTACAATATTCCTTATTGTAGTGTGTTATATCATTATCATTGAAATCAATACACCCTATTATTTTATGTCATATCATTATCATTGAAATCAATCCACCCTATTGTTTTGTGCTATATCATTGTTAAAATGAATACAACTACTTGATTATGCTAAATATTTGTTCATTGTATCGTCACTTAAATCAATGCATATTATTTTTCATTATGTCATTATGGAAATCAATGCAACCAATTGATCTAAATCATTTATCATTGTCTCATCACTAAAATCAATGCATTGCATTATTTTACATTATATCATTGTTGAAATCATTGATCTAAATCATTTTTTATTGTACCATATCTAAAATAAAGGCACCATATTGTTGTGTTTTAAATCATTGTTGAAATCATTTCAACTCCCTTATTTCTCTAAATCATTTTTTTAACATTATCATTGAAACCAATATGCCCTATTGTTTTGTATCATAAAATTATTGAAAAAAATGCATGTATTCAATGATTTGTATTGCAGTCTCTTTTAGTTTCCATGATTGGAAGATATCAATTTTATCAACTCAAATCTTTTGAATTTTGAAACAATCTTATCTTGAGAATGAATTAAAGAATAATTATATATCTTGAGAAGCCATTCATCCTTTTCTTATTGAACTATTATCTCAATAATATATTCAATCCCAATATACTTCGACTACCACTCAAAACTAAAAACCACATGTGTGATGGATCTCTCTATGACGGATGACTCTACGTATAGATTGCTCAAAATAGATGGTACTCTCAAAACTCCTGAAATTTTCGAAGAGCTAGCATGTGATATATTCCAATTGTATATCGTTTGGTATGGGACATTAAAGAATCTGTTATGGAGTCTTTCAAAAAAAACCTAACCCAAATTAAGACCGTGAATCATTCTTTCTCTATTAGAGATATTAAATGTGGATGAAACATATTAAATATGAATGGCACGTTGACTTACAACTAGTTCCAATAACTTATTAAATCATCAATATGTATAATTGGTGTTAGTATAACGGATATCTATGAATTCATGACAGGTATTTCAGGTGTTGACTGCTATATAAAATGGATATACCCAAAAGATGACGTGAGACACACTCGACTTGATGACAATAAAAATGGATGAGTTCCCTACATTATTCAGTTCTCTTTTTATGGAACTGATAGCTTAATAAAGTCCTAACATATATACAAATGTTCCTCTCCAATTTCTCTTCCGATTCAAAGTTCGTCGTTGGACGTAAATCCCACCACATATGTGAGGTTAAAACCACTTATTTCATTTTCATATGATAGTGAAATCCCTTCCCAATTGATTCTTAGATCCCATTATACAAAATTCAACATGCATTACCAAAAGATACTCATGAAACAATTTTAAAAAATATAAAAAAAACTTATCATTCTTTCTCTATTAAAAATATTAAATGTGAATGAAACTTATTAAATATGAATGTCATGTTGGCTTACAACTGGTTCCAATAACTTATTAAATTATCACTATGTATAACCGGTGTGATTTGAATTCATGATGGGTATTTCAGGTGATGACTGATATTTCTACTGAATGTATGAGTATATGATAACACTTTGAATAAGTCTATCAACATGTTCACCGTAACATGATTTAACATTAAGCATTGTGGACGAATCGATGAAACTGTGAAAAAAACTATGAATGGAATCTGTCCGCGTTGATCAATTTACAGAGTTTTGGTTGCCTTATGAAAATGTTTTCATTCCAATCAATCACAATGGAACCTAAAATTAATGCCCATTCCTTGAAATCGTCGACATAGAATATATCACCACGTTGTGAAAATTAATATTAGGGTTTTCAAACCCTAATCTGCTTTCTTTTTAACATTTTGAAAATTTAATTTTGGTTTAATTATGAAAATTCATTTCCAAGGTGTCATTGGATATGAACTATAGGACGAAAGTTTTGAAAATTTTCTCTCTCAAGAATGAAACTATGACTCACACAAGATTTCGGTGCCAAACAACCTTGAGAACATTGCATTCTTTATAAAATTTCTTGCGAGATTCTTCACTTTTCAAATGAAGAACCCTAATAGATACTAATGTTCCATCCACCAAAGTTCCTTTGTAAAACACTTTAAAACCATTTAATGCCATCAAGTTAGCCTCATTGAATCCATCTTATTGAGTAAACTACTTGGAGAATGGTTCCACCACATTAAATGAAAATAAAATTTATTTTCCCCTGCGTGCTAATATGGCATGAAACGAGACATAAATTTATGGAAATTCAGCCATATATATGGCACAAAACTTTTTTATGTACCCGCAGACACCATAATATTGAGGACAAAGTATTTACATAATTAAAATTCGCAATCACAGATGACTTCACATCACAATGAAGATATAAATATGATATGATATTGTTCACTTTTCAAAAAAAAATTAATTAAACACACATATATATTTGTGTTTTAACTTTGTTTTTAAATTTACAATTAATTCATCTTGTTTTTTGTTTACTTAATATTATATTAATTTTTTTAAAGGGATAAGTGTCAATTCTAGATTGAGCACAAAAGGAATTACACATCTCTCCCATACTGTATTGTAAACTACACGTCTAGATGCAATGATCAACTATTTGATTCATAAAAATGGTTATTGTTATTTTCTTTTCAATCTACATAATGTTGTCAAATAATGTTGTCAATAACATATGCAAAAGGTATTTTCAGTGTTGTATGAAAATTCTATTCTATTTTGTGACATTCAAGGTATCCTTTGTTGTGGAAATAAAATAAAATATGAATCTTCTTTTGTTTTTTTAATTGTCTTTGTTTTCTGATCTCACTCACTACTTTGCATTAATTTATCATAAATGCAAGTATTTTTCTAACAATATGAAACTGTAACAGCTCGAAGCATTTGGTGCGGTTCATTTTATAAATGAAATGGAAAGAGAAATAGGTTCATTCTCTGACTCTTCCTTTACTTTCAATTCCTTTCTTAGAATATCATTTTTTATGTTGTTTATTTTCTTCGTAACTACATTATTACTTGCAAGTGAAAGTGTTAAATCAAACTAGGTTCATGAATGTAGAATGGTAGGTTGTAGCTTAGTTAATTGGGGTTTTCTTATGAGGTCTTTCTTTCTAGGATGTAGGCAATTTCAGAAGCTAAATTTCGTTTATAGGATAATTATTTTTCATGTTTCTTTTCAAAAAAAGATTTGTCAATTTTTATTTAAAGAAAATTGTTTGTCCAAATTTTATAGGATAAAATTATTTAACTTTAAAAATCTCCTAAATTTTACATAAACTATATAAAATCTTCATGAATTTGAATATTTTTATAAAAGTATGGCCAAACATTTTATATGTTGCATATTAAGAACCAATAAAATTCATTATCAAAATTTTCCCTTTATCACCCACTTTCTTCTATTAGTGAGCCATTGATGTTTTAAGACTGGAATTTCTAAGAATCTTGAACATTAAATGCATACTTCATAATTTCTAACAAGATCTGATGGTTTTCATAATCATGCAAACACAAAAGCTCAAATTTGCATACAATTTTAATAATCTTGCAATTGTATATGTTGTTGACACTATAGTATGTCTCGTCTCATATGATAAACTACACATACTATGTATCTTCCCTTGCATGATCTACACGTGTCCATGCTTTTATACATGCCCTCCAATTTTTCTTGAATTATGACTTTAAATAAAATTATTTTAAACACAAAGACATATAAATGCACATAAATAATTATGTGGCATTCACATAATATGATTTGTAAATGAGGGACTTATAACCCTGATCCAAGTTGATATTGGTGGCCACCCACCTATTCCAATTGGTTCCTCATGTCCATTTGTGTTCATCACGTCCTTCTATAATGATTTATAATTGTGAGTTCTACACTTATGGGGTTGTCTAAGCCCCACAGATTCTCTAGATGGAAATGGGTGGCCTCTTGCCTAATCCAACTAGCTTATTTTGTATTTTTTCATATCAGCACATCTGGTTGTACTTTTAGGGTTGTTTTGGGGCCCTAAACATTGTTTTTTTGGATCGTCACAAAAAGATTGTAGACTGTCACGTGCCTAAAATATAGGTCGCATGCAAAATCTATGACCCTGGGAAGTTGAAGTACCAATTTACACCAACTTACCCATAGGGCCCACATGAATTTTGGTGTTTCACCTTCTAGGGTTAGGTTTTTGAATGTCTAGGGTTTTGAAATTCATGAGTAATATGAAAATGGCCTCTAGAGACAAATTCTAATCCATTCTTCTCAGTTGAATGTGCGTAGTAGCCACATCCGCTACCACCATTCGAGCAAGTTTCAGTTTTACAGTTTTACAGTTTTATCCTATTTCATTATTTAATAGAAGATATTGTTCACTGGATATTTGTGTTATTCTTCCTATATTTTTGTTTATTGTATTCATTCTTAATCAGTTTGTTCCACTCCTAAATACGGATCAAACCCACTTGCTTCATCAACATGGATCTTTTGCAGAAATTAAAATATGTTCTCTATTTATTTATCTTGTACAAAGATCTCTAGCTCTGAGAATGGCTACAAGGCCTTCATTCTGAGTATAGGTTGGTTCCAAAAGATTCTATTGGTATTTTCAAGTTTTAATGAGTATTGAGTAAGATCAAATCCATTGTGCATGTGCATTCTACCAACAAGGAACTATTGAGATAAGATAATTGGTTCTCTATTGTCAATGCAATCTGAGTGAAAATTTATCATTTATGTATTCTTCTACAAGTATGCAAGGTTGCAGTATGCTAACCAATTTCCCACGGTTGTCTAGTGTAACCCTTGAGGTATGAGAAGATGATTATATTTGTTGTATTTGAGATGCCAATACAATTCTCTATAGACGAACATAGATGATGCTAATTAACAACAAATCTATAACTTGGTCAATGTCAATAAATTCCCTGTATGTATTCAAGATCAATGGGAAATTCATCAACAATTGTATGTTTTATTGGGTGTTCGTAGTATCCTCAAGCCTTATATTATTAGTAAGAAAATTGTTTAAGAAAACTCATATTAACACTCTACTCAAATAATCAACCTTGAAGGTAAAACAAATATATGGTTGTGGGCACCATTGCTACAATACACTTTAGCTATAGCATGCAGTTGCATGGGAAATTGAATAAACAAGTCTATGCGCAACCCTTAACTACAGACTCAACAAATTATTAGTAGTGTTGGTGTATTAAAATTATCAATATGTAGTTATGGCTTCTATTAGCAACATAGATAAATTGGTTCTAATTAGTGTTGGGTATGTGTTATATTCTTTACAAAATTGATCCCATGTATTGTACACTGATATGGGAGAAAAGGGGGTTTGGGGGGTGCCTAACACCCCCTGTCTAGGAGGGTTCTGGGGTGGAAGCCCTTGAGAAAAAAATTGTTCCATTTTTTGGTGTTTATTTGCATCTATATTTTGGCGTTTTTTTAGTACATGGTTTTTGCAGATGGTTTTCTAATTATGGTTAAAGAATTATGGTTGTTAACTAATCTGGATCAATGGTTTAGGGGTTTGAATTTTGCGAAATCCTATATGTATATTGTATTGTAAACAATGAATAAAATGATGAATATAAGATTAGAGGCGTGACTCTAAATAGGTTGTTGGTTTTCCGAGTTTCGATTTCCAAGGTAAAAGTCTTTGTGCAATGTGTGTGTTCCATTGTATCTTTTTTGTTTTTATAAAGAATCTATTTGCAATAATTTAAAGTACAAAGTTAAAATATACATTTGGTATCAAGGAAATTATTGCCTTTAGTGGGACACCTTTGTGCCTAACGTTTTGGCTTGGGTCTATGATAATCCTTGTTACAATGGGAGATTTGAGGTATTGATTATTTAGGTGAAAATAAATGGTGAGCAGTTCGAAAAAAGACAGAGAAATTTAATGGGAAAAGTTTTGAGATGTGGAATCTCAATATGGAAGATTCGTTGGTAGACAAATATCGTTGGATCGTGGTGGATCTAGGTACTACACCTATAGGAACATCAACAAAATATTGGAAAAAGTTGGATTGAAAGGAAAAGAGCACAATTTGGTTATGTCTCTCAAATTTAGTATTATTGAATGTGTTAGGGGAAGCTACAACAAAGGAATTATGGGATAATTTGGGGAATTTATATCACTCTAATTCCATGATAAAAAAATTGTTCTTATGGAAGAAGTTGTATAACCGAAGGATGAAAGATGGAGACTTTGTGACAAAGCATCTGAACACCTTCAATACAGTGGTAAGTTAGTTATTATCTGGTCATATTAAGATATCTAATGAAGACAGATATATCAGTGTATTGCGCTCTTTACCAGACTCGTGAGATAGTTTGTATGTGGCCATACGTAGTAATACAACTACTTTAAGTTTCAATGATGTGGTCTCATCCTTATTGTCATAGGATATGAGGTAGAATAATATGGAAGGTCGGAGTAAAAAAACATTATTTTCAATAGGATGCTCCGAGGAAATAAATATATCGAAGTCCTCAAGTGGGGGATATGAATCTAATAGTAGATCTAAATCTCCCAAAAAGGTTGTAAAGGTATGCTAGAGATGTGGAAAAAAATGGCACTACAAATAACTCTCTCTCTCTCTCTCTCTCTCTCTCTCTCTCTCTCTCTCCTTCTATATTCCTCTCTTTATGTTCTACC
>JZKD02S1619800.1:18102-34513 GCA_000966675.3 Picea glauca
GTGGGGAGAGATGGAGAGAGAGATAGTCAGAGGGAGGATTGAGAGAGAGAGAGAGAGAGAGAGAAGAAGGTGGAGAGAGGATAGAGAGAGTAAGTGGTATAGAGAGATAAGGGAGGAATGATGTGGTAGCGAGAGAGGGAAAGAACTATATCATAAGTGAGGGGAAGAGGGGGTAGAGGGAAAGGTAGAGGGATTTATGTGGGGGGGAAATGAGTGAGAGAGAGGGAGATATTGGTTAGGGAGAGAGAGGAAGATAGATGGAGGTATGGAGAGGTGGGAAGAGTGAGGGAGGGAGAGGGAGAGAGAGATTGGGAGGTAGAGAGGGGAGAGAGAGAGGAAAAAGAGAGATATTTCATGTTAATAGGAACACACCCACATTCATGTTCCTAATAATGAGTTCATGCTTTAGGAACATGCACACATTCCTAAAGCATGCACATTATTTTTGTTTCACTTGTTTTTAGGAACGCGCACACGTTCTTATATATGTGTTTCTCAGGAACATGCATGTGTTCTTGGGAACATGATTGCATGGCTTGTTGAGTAGAGGTTCAGAGTTTACCGATCCTATCACATTAGGAACATGTGCATTTTCATAGAAACGTGCACGTGTTTCTGCGAGTGCAAGTTCCCTCTAACCACCTTGCCACTTTTTCAGCCACCAACTTCGTGCACTTACCCATGAGTAAACTAGATAAAAAGGATGAAAAGTGTATCTTTATTGGGTATAAAGATAGTCTGGAAGGTCATAAGATTTGGAAACCATAAAATAAGAAGGCAATGTATAGCCGAGATGTGGTATTTAGAGAAATGAAAGATGTAAAATAGGAAGTCTTACTAAGGAAGGAAGAACCATAAAAAATAGAGTTTGAGTTGAAGGATGATGAATGAGACTCTACATAAGAACATGAATCAAAAGAAGAAGATCCTCATAATCTAGTATTGAGGAGATCGATTTGGAAAATAGGACAACTGGAAAGGTATACTCCACATGATTTCCATTCAATTTTTTCTTTGTTTATTACTGATGATTATCCTAGAACTATTAGGGAGGCAGTGGATTAATAGGATGAAAAAATATGGAAAAAAGGCCATGGTTGAAGAAATAGAAGCCTTGGATAAGAATGAGGCTTGGGATCTAATGGAGTTTCCTACTGGAATAAATTCCATTGGAAGTAATGGGTGTTTAAAAAGAAGCTAAATGAAGAAAGAAAAGTGGAGAAACACAAAGCTCGATTAGTAGAAAAAGTTTATTCCCAGGTTGACGGAATTGACTTTGGTGAGATTTTTTCTCCTATTTCCAAGTTAAGTTATATTAGATTTATTTTATCTATTATTACTATATTTTATTTTGAAGTATAACATATGGATGTGAAGATAACATTCCTACATGAGGATCTGGAAGAAGAAATCTACATGAAGCAAACAAAAGGATTTGTTTTGAAGGGAAAGAAGGAGCTAATATGAAAGCTAAAAAAGTCCTTGTATGGGTTAAAGCAATCACCAAGGATGTGGTATCAAAACTTTGATAATTTAATATTGGGGCTTAGATTCATAAGGAGAAAAGTAGATCATTGTTTGTATTTCAAATTAATTGGTGATCATCTTATTTATTTGGTATTGTATGTGAATGATATGTTGTTGATAGGAAACAACAAGGAAATTATCTAGGATGCGAAAACTCAGTT
This sequence comes from Picea glauca, assembly GCA_000966675.3. Classification (NCBI taxonomy): domain Eukaryota; kingdom Viridiplantae; phylum Streptophyta; class Pinopsida; order Pinales; family Pinaceae; genus Picea; species Picea glauca. The sequence continues at coordinate 19,791 of JZKD02S1619800.1, forward strand.
GTCCTCTAAATTTGACATGAAGGATCTTGGTGCTGCAAATTTTGTTTTGGCCATGGAAATTAAAATAGATCGAGTAAACAAGAAACTCTAGTTAAACGAGAGGAAATATGTCAAGATAATATTTCATAGGTTTAATATGCAAGAACATAAACCGATCAAAGTTCATATTCCTGTGGATTTAAATTTATCTACAGATCAGTGTCCAAAGACATAGGAAGAGGAAGAGGACATGTCTCGTGTTCCATATGCTAGTGCAGTTGGTAGTTTGATGTATGAAATGGTATGTACTAGACTAGACATTTCACATGTAGTGGAAATTTTGAGAAGGTATATGTCAAAACTAGGGAAGGGGCATTGTACAATAGTAAAGAGGGTTTTCAGGTATTTGCATGGAACTACTAGTTATGGATTATGATACCAAGGAAGACTAATATTGGATAGAGTGTTAGACATAAATGTTGATGAAAATTAGGTTGGATATCTATATCGTAGAAGATCTACAGGTGGGTATGTGTTTAACCTGTTTGGAGGAGTAATCAATAGGATGAGTAAAAGACAGTCTGTAGTGGCACTCTCAACTACATAACTTGAATACATGGCAGCCACTCATGCATGAAAGGAAGTAGTATGGTTACATATATTATGTTGAGGTATTGGGTTGGTACAACAAGTTGGAAGGGTATATTGTGATAGTCATAGTGCAATATTCTTAGTGAAGGGCTCAACTTATCATTCAAAGATAGAGCATATTAATGATCAACATCACTTTGTGAGAGACATGGTTGAATACAAGAAGGTGTTGTTGATGAAGTTAGACACTTTGGATAATGTTGCAGACTCATTAATAAAATATGTGAGAATTGAGAAGTTGTCTTGTTGTAGAGGATCAATCATCATTGTTTCCTTAGATTATTGACTACGTAATCCTATAACCCCTTGTATGCAAAGAAAAAAATAAGTGGTCGAATGTTAGGTATGTGTTATATTATTTGAAAAATTGATCATGCATATTGTACACTGATATGGGAGAAAAGGAGATATGTGGGATGCTTAGCACCCCCCATCTAGGAGAGTTGTGGGTTTGTTTTTGGTGATTTTTTGCATCCATTTTTTGGTGGTTTTTCGGGACATGGTTTTTGCAGATGGTTTTCTAATTCCAATTAAGGAATTAGGGTTTTTTACTAATCCAGGTCAATGGATTAGGGGTTTGGATGTTGATGGATCCTATATGTATATTATACTATAAACAATTTATAAAATGATGAATAGAAGATTAAAGGTGCAACTTTAAACAGGTTGTTGGTTTTCTTGGTTTGGGTTTCCACGATAAAAATATTTATGTAATATGTGTGTGTGCCATTGTATATTTTATGTTTTTATTAAGAATATGTTTGTATTAATTTATTGTACAAGGTTAGAATCTTCAATTAGGTAATTTTGGGTCACAATGTTCAATACCCCATTAGATTAAAAAGGAATGAGAATGTTCAAGAGAATAGTTAATGAATGGTTGTCACAAATTACAAGGGATCTTATATTATATGATATAAGAAAAACTAAAATGGATTCTATTGTTTATGAGAAAAAACACCCAACATATGACCTGATTCAAGAAAATCCCCATTCTAACATTCAATCCAACAATGACTAGGTTATAGATAATACATTGTTTACACCAACCATCAGAACCATTGCTATATGGGGTTGTGGGGATGTCAATATATGTAATTTATATGCCAACTTTCAAACTAAAACATGAGATGAAACCAATCCAATGTACGACTCATACAACTCATCAATTGACGAGTCACTCAACACTCACTCCAATACTTAGAGAGAGATGCGTACGACTTATTTGGGTAAGAGGAAAAATGACCAACATCTCAAATCATCCAATAGACCAAAAGAATATTCTCTCATCTAATTTAGAAATCCCCTAACTCAATGCAATATCTCTATATTCTCTTAGATAATTAAGAAAACCCCTAACTTAGTGCAATAGATCTAGAACAGAAATCATTAATCTTTGAGATTGGTTAGGAATCCAATGATGGAGGTTTATTCACAATTGTATTTTATCAATTACTAATGAATAATGAATTTTTTAGTGAAATAGACATATCTATAGCTACAAATGGATTCTCACACCATCAAGAAAACACAAGCAATTATTAAATAGAAAGGATAGCTTCCAATAAATTGCAAACCAAATCAAACATAGAATTTAACATCAATGCCACACATATTTTACTATAAAAATCCATTTAATGCGACTGTCAATGAGAATCAATCACATAGTGACAAAATCACACACATAATTGACATGGAGAATTTACCCTCGAAACTCAAATGAGAAAACCAACTTTGAATGGTTGTTCAACTTTTATTTTGGCAATCTCTGGTTACAATGTTGTTCATGTCTCTCTATGCATATGCCCCTCCTTGGCCAAAAAACCCTTTGAAAGTGAAATTTCACAATAAATAGGGAAATATGGGGTAATGAGAACGCCAACAAGCATGGCCTTTCATTTCTCATTCCTTAGTCTTTTTTCTCCTATTTTCTTTTTTTCCCCTCTTTTGTCTCATTCACTTTTACATTTATAGTCTTTAATATTTTATCTAACATTATTTAATTGGATAATTTCACTTTCATGTGTTGAGTCTTACATCCATTCACTTGTTCAAATTTATTTTGGATCACACCTCTCCATTGAGATATCTCTTGATATCCAAAAGCTTAGAGTAAACTAATCTAGATCAGTGCATCTTCTATCTACTTGTTTGGAACATGGCTTTAAATCTAGATCATGGCTAGAGTACTAAATCTAGCTATGTATTTGTCTCATGGATTTGGATACTAACTCTAGTTCTAGCTCTAGTTCCTGCCTCATGTAATACCCCAAGGATGAACCCCTAATGAATTGTAAACATGTTTTGTAGGTTGGTGAGCCAAGTGATTATAATCTAGGAGTATTATGTGATGTTAGGCTAGTGAGCCTAGTTTTGTATATGTAATTATGCATATAATTAATATAAAATGCACCATTGTGTGTAGAACGACCACGACGAAAGAGTTATGGGGGACTAAGATCCACTAGGTAGGGAAAGGGAAGGGTCTAAGAGACTAGGAAAAAGGGGCTAAGATTGAGGGCTTATACCCAAGGGAATATTATAATATATTTTCCTAAAATACTAAGGTTTGGGGAAATAACTCTTGTTATACTAAGTTCTTATGGGAAAGGGAACGAATGAGAAGTGGAGCTCTTGCAACTTCATGAGGAAAAGTGTTTGATTTGGGACATGAGGTTTTATGGGGGAAATTAGTTCATTATGGGGGTTCGCTCAACATTCTTTCCATTCTCCCCATGCACTCACACACTCACAAACCATTCATTCTCTCCATCGTCGACCTTTGTAACTGGCATGCTCTACTCACTTGAGCCTATACCATTCTTAACATTTTTTGTTGTTGCCATCATCCATGCCATACCCAAGTTATGTTGTTTCCATTTCCTTTACCTATTTGAATTAGGAGCTAGATAGAAGAAGCAGGTTGTTAGGATTGTGGTTTGAAGAGGCAGGTTGTCAGGCCCATGGATTGAAGAAGCAGGTTGTCAGACCTATGAGAAACTCTCTCTGGGTGAGATATTTTGTCGAGGAAGTGAAGTCTCCTAGAAGGATCCCAACAACAGATACAGAGCTCTGAGAATTTCTATCCATCCTTTTGTTGAATCCCTAGAAGAGAAGTGAAGCAGTTGATGGACTCTTGGACAGTGAAGATGTATACCTCCCAGGGTGGGAAGGGCATGTGGGGAATGATAGTCTATAAGTTGTGGGCGTAAGTTGTATCTTGGGAGGGAATCCTTCCTATTGTATTGTGTGACCTCCATTAGTCTTAGCCTAGCCTAGGAATCCCTTGCCCAAGTGGATTTTACTCCAAGATCGGGGGTGACCCACTTATGAGAGTGATGAGAAGCATGGTCTAAGGATGGGAGGTTCGTGGAAGATATGCACGTAGTTGGTGGTCTTCTCATAAAAATATAAGTACCATCTCTATGTTATTTTTTATGCTATGTATCTTGTACATGTCTTGATATCTATAAGAATTGTATGTGTTTGTTGCATGTATGTTTTACTATTAATTTCGTAAGGATTTGTGTTGTATAAAAATGTGTATGTTTGTTTATATCTGCATAACAAATGTATGTTAACCACAAGTAGTTTTTGTTTTTAATTTATTAAGTCTAATATTTTTTGAAAATGAAAGCAAGTGGTTCTACGAGGTAGAATGGCCTAACTTGGGTGGTCGGGGGTGCTACAAATTAGTATTAGATCCTGAACAAAGCATAATTGTAGTGGTGTTTCCCATATTGGGTGGACGAGGATGTCACATATTGGTGTCAGACCCTAAACATAGTAGAATTGTAGTGGTGTTTCATGACCTAGGTGGTCGGGGACGTTACAAATTGGTATCAACGACTAAACAGAGTAGAATTGTAGTGGTTTTTCCCATCCTGGGTGGTCGAGGATGTTACAAATTGGTATAAAATTCCATGGTTTCAACATTGAACCTGGATGGGCCACAAATGTGGAATTTGAAGTAAACATTCCACAGGTATTTTATGTACAGAGTGTTAGAGGAGACCCGAGAGAGCTCCTCGATGGTCATGGAAATATCAGGAGGAGTGGTGGAGAAGTTATCACAATAATCATGGTTGTTAACCAAAATATTGAATTCGAGGCATGGGATCTACGCAGGGGGGGAGGAAGACCCTTCCTAGCCATGAGATATGAAAATGATGCATGGCAGTTAACCTCCAAGTCCTTCGGACTTCGTTACTTTGGAAAAGTTTATGTTCTATTGAGAAAAGGGGCCAAAGTCCCAGATTTCTGAAGTACTAGATTGATTTACAACCATAGATCATCTGGGAGGAGGAGATTTGTTGGATTTACCAAGAGGTTCGACAGTTTGGAGTTCAGGGAAATTGGTTTAAGTGTGCGTAGAATGGAATTCCTCCTGAAGTCCAAAAATCTAGATTTAATATGGATCGTTCATGTCTAAGGACTCATGTCAATAGATCATCCTAATCAGAGTTTTGATAGTCTGGGGGTTGTGTGGTATTTAACTGGGAAATCCTTAGAAGTCTCGGAGCCCCAAAGCCCTGAAGCTTCAAAGTCCCAGAGTGATTCTCAGTCGTAGATCATTTGGGAGAAAGTGAAACATTGGATTATCCAAAGTGGTTTGACAGTCTAGTGTTCGGGGAAATCTGTTGGAGATTGTGCAGAGTAGAGTTTCACTGAAGTCCCGAAGCTACGGGAAGAAATTTCTCGACAGTCAGCAATTCGAAAATTTTGAAAAAGTGTTGATGAAAATAAATTGCTGAAGTCTCAAAGCTATGAGAAGAAACTGTTTGGTAGTCGGCAGCTCGGGAATCTTGAAAATGTGTGTTACGAGAAAAATCTTTGTATGGCTAGGGGAAAACCACAACAGAGGAAGATGACTGAAAAAATCAACTCTATTCTCAAGTATGATATATAAACAAATATTCTAGAAAGACAAGATAAAAGGCCTACCTCGTCCAGATGTTCGATGAAGTCCACCATTGAGCACTTGACCCAAAAGCAATATACCTACAACTAGTCCTCAACAACCAAGAAAAGGAAGAATATGGTGATAATATATTATGTTAGCACATTCAATAGCATAATACATTAAAATACATAACAAATACGTCCATGGAATAATAATCCAAATATTTTAAAGATATCAATTGGACAAGAAAAGAGTATTTCTATTAATATATAATCAACAGAAGTGAATAAGTTACAGACTTCCGTGTCGGCATGGTTCAAAACTGAGAAACTCAGTTCCTTTCATCTAGGCCTCCAACACTTCAATCCTCCACCAAAGGATGACTCATGTAAGAGATACAATGGAGTTCTCACTTAATAATGGAAGATCTTGGGGGCTGAACACTGTGTTCAGACTTAAAGGATAAAGGTATGTAGACTCAATGTGAATTGAATAATTCAATAGCTCAGAATTGGCCCATTTATAGCCTTCAAGTGGAACTAAAGGACCAAGTCGAAACGTTTCCAGTATATGGAAGGCCAAGGATCATCGATCTCTTGTCGTGACATGGAAACTTGACAATATTATTCATTTTTGGGCATATTTCTCGATGTACGTGGGTTGTAGTGGTGTAACCTACGTATACTCATGTTGTATAGTAGGTAAGGTGTGTATATGTGGAAAAAATGTATTTTTATCTCTTGGATTTGTAAAAAGGGATGAAAAGTATGCATAGGGAAATGGAAAAAGGCCTTATATGCAATATTACATGGGGTGAGGAATATATTTCTATAACAAATTCCCCCTAATGTGTGAGGTCAGAGGAGTATCTGCGATGGCTGAAATACATTATAAAAACCCAGAAGTGGAGTGATGGGGAACTAGCTGGAAGAACTAGTTGCTCATTATAATTTGTACTAACTTTGCATACATGGTTGCCAATTTGAATTACACTGCAGATCCATGTGAAAATATACCGAAAAACTATATGTTTCCATGAATATGCAAATACAAGTGTGGTTACATGCCAAAGTCTATCATAGTCATGAACAAAGCCCAGTAGAACCAGTCTCAAAATCAATCTAAATATATTTGTATACAATGGAGTACAATCTAATATCCCATGATCACTGAAGTCATATAGGTACTAGTTCAATGAAAAGGAAGCAACAACTTAGGAAAGATGCAGCCACATACCGATGTCTACAAGTCTTCTACACAATCCACCTAGGGTGCAAGTCTACATCGTGTGAATAAAGAAGTTGAGGTCGAACACAATGAGACATCGTTAGATTACCGATCATTGAGGTATACCGTTAACAAACGTGAGATATCCTACTGATGATGAAAATAGGTATCAAGGCATCAAGTACATTCTTACAAGTGTAAATGACATAGACCTATCAGCCCTCAGGCTGAGATCCACTCAGAGGATCGTTCTTTAACCCCTTCGAGCTGGATCGACTCTTTCAGATTCCCTGCTGGAATCTCCTTTCAAATTGAACCACAGGTCTTTCAGGAAGCTCCCATGTGCGAACAACACTAGGCACAAGCTCCTTTCTCCCCAAGTGACCACAATGCTATGACCAAGGGCCTAACCCAAGGTCCTTTTTGCAACTCGTGATCTCATGAGTTCGTGAGTCGAGGCTCCCGAATCTTCCTTTTAAATCTCGCGATACCTGAAATGCCAATACAGGTATGAATCTTCCTCTATTAGCACCTTCCTCATGTGACCACTGGCTAGGCTAAGTGCTAGCACTTCTCACTACTCGCCACTTCGCGAGTTCGAATTTCCAAACTTGTCACCTTTCTTTCACAAACCCCTGAGAGGAGATGTTGACTTTTCTCCTTCCGTTCTCACTACTCGCCACTTCATGAGTCGAAGGGTCAATCTCACGTACTCTTATCTCGTGAATTCCTGAGACTTGAAAGTCAACGAGGTTTGGCCTTCCCTTTGCACTTCTCACAACTCGCTACTTTGTGAGTTTCAATTTCGAGCTCTCATACTCTCATCTCATGAATCCCTGAGACGTGAGAAGTCAATGGAGTGTTGACTCCTTCCACTTGGTGACGTGTGTCTTCCTGTCTATTTCTCGAGCCCACCTTGTGGTTCTACCATGTGTTTCCTCCGTGCCTCGGCTCTCGGCACTTCACAACTTTTGCAGTTGAGACGAGGTCCTTTCAACCTCCGAACCTACGAATACGTGAAATGCGTGATGAGGCTCTGATCCAATGGTCCTCCCCTGATCTGGATCCAATAGCTATCCATGTTCCTCATGATTTCACGACTTCACCACTCGCGACTTGGAGCACCCAATTCCTTGGCTCTCACCTTGTGAACCTCTGAGTTTGCGAGATCCCTAGATCTCTTCCATCTGTCCTCTTCGAATGGACGGTCCCGATCTTCTCATGACCTCGCCACTCACAAAGTCGAAGGACTTCCTTCTCTGAACACCAATGTCTGAATTCCCGATAGAGAGGATCTCGCAACACACATCCTCCTTCCAACGAATGGCTCAGATTCTCTCGCTATTTTGTGAATTCGCCTTTCGCGACCTCGCGAATCTTGATGCAAATTTTTTAAGCCGTAACTCCCATGCTCCTCTGCATGATCTCACAGATCGCGGGACTTCACGAATTCTCAATGGAGAATTCCAACCATCCAATTTCTCCTTGATGATTCCTGTGAAATGAACAAGTACGCCTTCACGAAACTTATCCACCAGCAAAGAACATCGTTGCACCTCCTTCCGACACTTCAAGGCACTAACTCTTCTAAGATTTTACCACAAAATTTGAGTCTTCAAAAGACTCCTGCATGCACTCCTTGCGGAAATTCTTCAAATACTTCCAAGCATTTGAACCCCTTCAACTCTGCTCACTCTCTACAACAACAATCTTTCAACAATTTCGCTTATGTTGTAACTCTAAGACTTCACTCAGCCTACACACTCCTTGCATGGCTCCTGTGCTTAACTTGAACTTTTGTGAGAATGAGAATAATGTTATCCCTCCTGAGCTTGTAGAGACGAACTCTGACTTCTGTCAACACACACCTTGCAGACAATTTCACTGCACTCCTTGCAAGAAAACTCTTGCTGAGTCAGAGAAACAATTGAAACTCATTCCTTACTCTCCCTCTCTTCATATTTCAGACATTAAATATGAAATCAAACATTCATGCATCAAATAAAATGCATAACAGAGAGTAAACAAGCACATATCAATCAACATGTATAAACATAGAAAACAATTGAACACCATGAGTCTGAACTAAAGATCTTTGTATTAATCCATAACTTCTGTACATGGGGTTCTTCTACACAGCTCTCTGCTTCTTCTTCTCTATGTTCCCTCGATTGATAATGCTACTAATTTTGTTAGAATGATACAAGTGAGGGTGTCTATATTCATTTCCCTCCAGATCCTAAAATTGTCTAATCTAAGAATTCAAAGCTACCTACTTACATTTACTAGCATAAATTCCTCTTAGTCCTTCAGACAAGAGCGAGATGCTCAAGGTCTGATTACAATCTACAAGTATGCTCTTTCTTAACTATTACATTTAAGTTTGGTGCATCCAACTTCAAAACATTTCAAACAATTTATCATGTGCCAAAATGCGTTGGCGCTTTCCCCACGCTCACTTGTTGTTGGCAATGCTCCTGCATCATACTCCCTCGCTTGAAGATTTTCATGGGCTCCTATCCATGAGCTCTAGCATGGTCTATCCATGCTTCTATATCTCTGCTTCATTTTCCTAGATGACATCTTCAACTGGATGTCCCTTCCACTTGAACAAGTATTCAAAGTATTCTTTTCTCCTGGTCCTCTTGCTAACTCTTTTGTCCAGTATGCTTTCCATTTGTGGCTTCTCTTCCACTAGCATCTGTTTTATCCACTGAACCTCTGGTTGTTCACTATCTGCTCCAGCTTTGTATGGGTACAAATATGAGACATTGAATATCAGAGAAATTCTAATCCCATCGGGTAATTCAATATCATAAGCTTTTGCCCCAAATTTCTTCAAGACCTTACATGGTTCGATCTTCTTCATCTTCAGTTTGTTATATGTCCCCTTCAGGAACCTTTCCTTTCTCAGATGTGACAGAATAAAATCACCAACCTCAAATTGAAGTTGTCTCCTATGTTGATCTTCTCTGTGCTTATACTCTTGGCTCGAGTTCTGCAATCACTCCTTCACCTGGCTGTGAAGTTCCTTCATTGCTTCTACAAAATCCTCTGCACTAGCACTCCTAGTTTCATTATGTTAGAATATATCAATTATAAGACTTCTCTTGGCTGCATCCCATAAACAATATGGAATAGACTATGTCCCGTGCTTCTGTTGATTGAATCATTATAAGAAAATTATGCCTATGGTAGAATATTATCCCACTGACTATGGTGTTCTATCACCAAGCTCCTCAGCAAGTCTCCCAAACTTTTGTTCACAACTTCTATCTATCCATTCGTCCGAGGATGATAAGCTAAACTGAATGACAAGTTTGTTCCCATCTTTTTCCATAAGGTTCTCTAAAAGCATCCCACGAACTTGGTGTCTTGATCCGAAACTATGCTCCTTGGTAAGCCGTGAAGTCGAATGACCTCTTTGAAAAACAGATTCACAATGTGAGTTGCGTCACTGGTTTTCTGACACGATATGAAGTGTGCCATCTTAGAAAATCTATCCACTACCACAAAGATTGAATCAAACCCTCTTTGTGTTCTCAGCAGCCCCAATATGAAGTCCATGCTTACCGCATCCCATGGCCTATCAGGTATGGGTAATGGTTGATAAAATCCTGCATTCTACCTCTTCCCTTTTGAATGGTGACAAATTCTGCATCTATCCATGAATCTTTTGACATCTGCTCTCATTCCTGGCCAAAAATATGACTCATTTAACTTTGGGAATGTCTTATCATGAACGAAATGTCCGAACAATCTGCCACTATGTTTCTCCTTCAACAGATTCTCCCTCATGGAGCATTTTGGAATACAAAGTTGATTACCCTTAAATAGTAATCCTTCCTGGATCATGTATTTTGTCCATTGACTTATGTCCCTGAGAATTGTATTCTTGGCTACTTCATATGCCTCTTTAAAGTCTGTATCATCTCTGTACATGTCCCTGAGATCATCAAAACCCTGTGTTTTGACTCTGAACTCCTGCAACAACAAACATTTCCTTCTCAAACCATCAACAACTTTGTTAGCAGGTCCATAAATACGCTTAGTTACAAAAGTAAATTTCTACATGTATTCAACCCATTTTACATGTCTTTGATTCAACTTCTCCTGTTGATTCACAAATTGCAAAGCATGATTGTCACTATATAAGACAAACTCCTTAGGAATCAAGTAGTGTCTCCACTTCTTCAATGCCTGAATAATAGCATAGAACTCCTTGTCATAAGTGGAGTATTTCACTTTCGCTTCATTCAGCTTCTCACTGAAGTATGCTATCGGCCTGTCTTCTTGGCTCATGACTGTCCCTATTGCAAATCCACTTGCATCAAATTTTACCTAAAATGTCTTTTTGAAATCCGCCAACACCAAAATTGGTTGTTCTGTGATTTTCTTCTTCAACAAATTAAAAATTTTCTCAGCCTCTTCTGTCTAATGAAAAGACTTACATCTCTTCTTCACTGTGTCCATCATTGGTGCACTAATTCCACTGAGATTCCTGATGAACTTTTGGTAGAAACTAGCCAATTCGTGAAAACTTCTCACCTCAAATATACTCTTTGGTGATGGCCAATTCTTAATTACCTCCACCTTATCTGGATCCATCCTCAACTTATGTGCAGAAATAACAAAACCCAAATAAATGATCTTTGTCTTCATGAATGAGGATTTATTCATATTTATCCGCAACTTCTCTTGTTGTAGCCTCTGCATCACTATAGCCAAATGTTTCAGATGCTTTGCCTCTATTTTACTAAAAATCATTATGTCATCAAGATACACAATGACAAATTTTCTAATGAAATCCTTCAGGACTTCATTCATCAATATCATGAAGGCACTTGACACGTTTGTCAAACCAAATGGAATAACAAGCCATTCATACAACCCTTCATTAGTCTTGAAGGCTGTCTTCCATTCATCACCTTCTCTCATACGAATATGGTGATATCCACTTTTCAAATCAATCTTCGAAAAAAATTTGGCTCCACTTAAGCAATCCATCAAATCATCCATTCTTGGCAATGGGAATCTATACCTGATGGTTATCTTGTTGATTTCCCTAGAGTTAGTACACATCATCCAGCCTCTGTCTTTCTTCGGATTGAGCACTGTCAGAACATCACATGGACTCAAGATTTTTCTAACCAACCCTTTGTCCATTAAATATTGGACCTGTCTTTTGACCTCTTCATTCTCCTATGGTGTCAATCTATACACTGCTTTGTTTGGTAAACTAGCTCCAGGTATGAGATCAATATGATGACTTACACTTCTGATCAGTGGCAACGAACAAGGTAGTTTGTCCACTACTATGTCAGCAAATTCTTCCAACAGTTTCTAAACCTCTTCTAGTAAATCATCTACCCTTGTACTGGTTAAAAAAAATTTAGGCTTCCTGACCACAGTGAATTGTGGTTCCTCTTTCTTCTTAACCACTATAAGAAGTTCCTTCCCACTCATGAGAAGTAAAATGTTTCTTACTTCAAGTTTCACCTCCTTATCTTTGATTGGAAGCAACATGTGAGTTCTCCCATTCTTCTCTAGGGTGTATGTGTTCTTCCTCCCATCATGAATCACATTTCTGTCATACTACCATGGTCTACCTAGCAATAGATCACAAACATCCATGGGAATAACATCATAGAGTATTTCATCTTTATATCCACCTATTTTAAATTCAACTAAACATTGTTTAGTGACATTTACCTGATGTCCCTTCTGTAGCCATGAAACTCTGTATGGGCTCGGATGTTCAATAGTCGCCAGCTCCAACTTTTCTACCATCTCTGTAGAAACAAGATTATCTGTGCTACCACTATCCATAATGACCTTGCATACCCTATCTTTGGTTTTTCAAGAGGTCCAAAAAAGTATGTTCCTTTGGACCGAACTCTCCACCTCCTTCTCTGGTGTTAAGAGAACTTTTTGCATCATCATCGATCTTTCGTCTTTAGCATCCTCTGCCTCAACATTCCACCTCTATGCTTCGGCGATGTGAGTTTCACCACCTTATTTCTTTTTGTCTGGACACTCATAAGACTTGTGTCCAACCTTTCCACATGTGAAGCATTTCACTACTCCACCTCTTCCTCTTCCTCTACCTCTGGTACGAGGAAAAATGTTTTCATCAGCATACTGACCTCTCTGTTCGATATACTTCCCTCTCTGTGAGCTTCCACCTCTCTCATTTTGAGTCTGAGGTTTCTTCCATTCTTCCTTGGGTTTCTGATTTCTATCCCGGGCAACTAATTTTCCTCTGGCTCAACTTTTGCCTCGACCTCTTTGACCTTGTTTTCAACTCAGCTTCTTTTCATCTTTTAGAGCCATTTGATAAGAATCTTCCATCGTTTGGATGGTCATCATCCTCATCCCATCCTGAATATCATATCTAGGTCATTCATGTACTTGGCAACTTTTTGATCATCACTTTCGTGATGACCTACCCTAATGTTCAGCTTGTAGAATTCTTTAGTGTACTCCTTCACTGTCATCATCTTTTGTCTCAAATTCTACATTCTTTGAAATAAAGTAATTTGGTAATCCCTAGGAATGAATTTCACCTTCATCTTTGTGATCATCCTATCCCAACTCTTGATCTTATTCTTGCCTTTGCAGCATCTATCAGCTTGTAGCTCATCCCACCACAATGTTGCATGTCCTTTAAGTCTTGTGATAGCATGTTTGACCTTTTTGTCTTCCTCGACATCTTCATAGTCAAAATATGTGTCCAGAGCTCTAATCCAATCTAGAATCTCTTCAGCATCCAGGTTTCCTTCATATACTGGAATATCCATTTTTTCCTTAGCAACCATCCTTGCAACAACCCTAATCAGGCGTTCATTTGCTACATCCTTTGTTGCATCCTTTGCTACAACTTCTTCTCCTTCATGTCTAGCTTCATCTTCACTTTCAAATTCACTGACATATCCAACATTGATTGTGCACCTCTATGTGGTCTCCATGTCCTCGAGTATGGTGCGTAGGTCACACATCTCTCTTTCCATGGCTGGATCAGGCATCTACCTACCCCTTCTTCTCGAAATTTCCCTCTCCTCTGGCAGATCGGGTGTTTTCCTGTCTCTTCTTCTCGGAAGCATGGTGAATCTTTATTTCCCTACTAAAGGAAGAAAAGAAATATTTCTGAGCTCTGATACCACACTGATGCATACCTATCATCCCTAAAGCCGAGATATTCTCATAGGAATGTTCTTTAACCCCTTCGAATCAGATCAGCTCTTTCGAATTCCATGATGGAATCTCCTTTCAAATTGAACCATAGGTCCTTTGGGAAGCTCCCCTATGTGAACAACACTAGGCATGAGCTCCTTTCCCCCAAGTGACCACAGTGCTATGACCAAGGGCCTAACCCAAGGTCCTTTTCACAACTTGCAATCTCATGAGTGTTTGCACTCTTTTCGTCGGTGTGTGAGAAAAAAGTGAGTTCTTACATGCCTACTTGGGCTCTGCTAGGCATGACAGATGTGATGAAAAAGGTTAGAAAGAAAACAACTAAACTATTAACAAGAATTAAGCAAAAACTAAATAAAAACATGAGCATGGAAATAAAAATAAAAACAAATGAAAGTGGACTAATGTCACCAATAGATAGGCTGGTCTGATTAGTGAAATCCAAAGATACACAAAGGGGAAAGAGGACTTGGGTCCCTTCCCTCTCCAATGGAAGGATCTTGAGGCCCTCAACTGATTGCTCTCCTTATGATGAAGGTGAAAATGTGAATGAAAGAACTACTAAGCTTCTCCACTCTAGTGAGAGATGGAAAGCTTATGAAATGGTGTTGATTATGTCAATTACCAAAGAATGAGTCTCTAGTAATCTCAACGGCATAACAATACAAAGAATTCCTTGAAGAAATGATGGTCATTCATGGCTTTTTATAGCCAAGCTTTGAGCTATTATGCACCCCCTTTTGAATGTGAAAAGGGGCTCTTTAGGGCA
>JZKD02S1619800.1:69844-129896 GCA_000966675.3 Picea glauca
TCATTTCGAAGAAGAAGAGGTTTTCTCCCTTTATGGGTTTCCTCGTGAAAATTTGTCTCTGTGTGTACTTTATGTGTGACTGATGGTCTTTACTTTTACTATCCATATGCTGTATGTTGTTGATGATCACTTGAAGGAAGATTAATAATATTTAAAAGTTATAAAATTGTTTAAGCTCATAAACAATTGATTCACCCCCCCTCTCAGTTGTTTTAGTATTTCCAACAATCTCCCTATTTATACATTACAAAAGAGGCCTAAGCATGGGTAAACCCATGGTCTGATATCCCATACCCGTTCCATAAACCCTAAACCCAAAAATATTATAAAAGGGGGTGAGATCCCATGATCTCTGCTTCACCTAGGTGTTTTGTCTTCAACTAGCCTGTTGAAGTGTCCAAAATGGTCAAACACGACCAAGGTTCTCCAAAACTTGGTCAAGGGCCAACCTTCCCCCAACACTCACCTGTGACTCATCTTGAGACACTCTGATCTGGGCAAATCTGCTTTGAAGGCCTCAAGCTTGGCTTGACCTTCCTCCACTTGTTGTTTCTCTAGGGCCTCCTTCTCAACAAACTTTTGAATGATTTTCTCATTGACAGTTCCTTCCAAGCATTGTTCCACTATGGTGACCATTTTTTCCATCTTTGCACCTTGTCCTTCGATCTCCTAAAAAAGTGTGCAAGCTTCATCATGTACTGGCTGGAGTCTCCGGGTCACTTTCATGACTTTACTATGGATGGAATGGACCTATTGTTGAACTATGCATTTTTCTTGTGACCTTTTGACCTTCTTGATGTTGACAATAGATTCAATGGTGCCTTTACTGTTGCTGCTTGTTGCTTTTCTTCCTAGAGATGTGACTCCAATGTCCTTAGTTTTGGGACCTCTTCAAGGAGCCCATAGGTCTTCGCACTTCTATTGTTGAGTTGCTTTCATTCTAATTCCAATGCCTTGATTCTTTTGACTGTGCTCTAGGCTCTTCCCTCTGATCTTGCACTTCCTACAAAGGGCTCGATACTACCTGCAATTCTAGTTCTAATACTCTTTCTTCAAACTACTGAATGGCTTCGAAAAGATTTCCCACTTGGCTCTCAGTTGTTTCCTCTTCCATCTGTGCTAGGCCTTGAATAGAGTGAAGTGATCTAGTAACTCCTTTTTTTACTCCAATCTGCTCCGCGAGCAGTTGTTCTTTTTATTTCTGGAGCTGCTCTCTGTCCTCTGCAAAATTTGCCTGGAGGTCATCTTTCTCTTATTTGGCAACCCAAATTTTCTCTAGGTCTTACTCCTTTTCTTTCTTCAAGGCCTATATGGCTTTATATTTTTCCTCCTATACTTGACGAAGGCAATCTTTTGTCGCATCTACTAATCTGTGTAATTGGAAAGGCTCATCTCCTACTTCTATACTTCTTGATGACAATGGTGCAGTAGACAATGCGCGGCTCAAATATAGATCATGTTGTACCCCTTTGAGCTCTGCCTCAATCCTGTCATATGTTGTCTCTTGTTTGGCTTCGTTTCACTGTAAAACATCCTTGGACGTAATTGATACAGCTGCGATGATGAGGTCGATATCATCCACCATAAGTCTAGTTTGTAAGTGGGGCTTGTTGGCACATGACTTCTTCTACACTGAGGGTTTCTTTGGAGAAACCTTTCTTTTCTTGTATGTCTCTGTTTTCATAAGGGTATCTTTAGGCAGTGTTACTTCACCCTGTTCTTTCTTGTCTTCCTCCCCTTTGTCCTTTTATTTGTCTACTTTTTCACCTCCTCCCCCTTCAGGTGAATCTGGTGTAGTCTCCTCTGATGTGTTATGCATTTCCTGTACTTATTCCTTCTTCTTCTTCTTGCTACTACCTAGTCCATCATACTCTTCACGGGTGACTACAGGGCTTCCGATGAGGTCAGTGTTGGAGAGTTATGTATGTTCGATTGGTACAAGGAATTCTGTAGGCCATTCCTTGGTTATTTCCTCCATATCTTCCTCGGTGAGTTTGTAATATGACTGGAGCTCTTCCTTTTGTTCATCTTCATGCACAGTGATTTAAATGAAGTTCCTTTCTACATAGAACTTTTCTATTGGTATGAACCTATGAAGTGTATTCGACATCATGCGAGGGAAGGATTCAATGTCCCTCTTCAGGTGCAAGTAATAGGTGTGGAACAATGCATTAGATTGCCATTTTTTTCCATTTCACTCAAATACCAGAGGGTATTGAACATCGTAGCAAGGGGTTTGGATGGCTCGAATTCTGGGAAGGTCGCTCCCACGAGCATCTACCAAGCGACAAAGGCAACGAGAATTAGCAACCAGTTGAAGTGAAACTCATAGCCCTGGTCTTGCACTTCACGAAAATCTTGATCCAACTGGTTGACGAGGTATCTCGCCCAGTTCATTTTCATTCCTTCAATGCATTCACCCGTAAGGTTAATGAAAAACCCCGTGACCTATGTTGTTCTATTCTTCTTGACAATATTACCAGCGATCAACTGGAAATCTAGGCATACTACACCATTTTGGATGGAGGCTACCTTGTAGCCCCTCTTTCCTTTATCCACATCATCGTAGGTGTCCTTTATTCACTGCACTAGGGCATGATATGTAGCCTTCCATGGGTAAAAATATTGAGGGTTTGGTCCTTGCATGCTCAATCCAGTGATCCGGTGGATCAACACTAGATCTACAGTGATGCACCTCTCCAACCAAAGGTAACCTGCATGGTATCATGATAGGAGGAGTTTAATGCACATGTTAACCTCCTGATGTTTGCCAAAGTGTGGCATCTTCAACACATTCAGGATTGTTGATGTTCTGACGTCCATGGTCCATGACTAGGGGATTATCTTCGACTTCTTCCATGTTGTCTTTTTCAAGTACTTATGTGGTGGGATAATTCCATAATTCTTGCGGTCTCCCAAGTTGAAATCATTGATATTTAGCATCAAAATCTATCCTAACTATGATCCAACTACGTGTATCCCTTTTGGGAGGTACGCAATGATCAGTGTATAGTCGATGTCCCTCAGGACGTTGTCATGACTAAATGCACCAGCTAGAGGTGAGATATAGTTAGGAAGGACCGATGAGATGAGCTTCACATTCTCCAAGTCATCGTGATGCTTTCTCTGTTTCTTTCTCACAGTTCGAGATGGCCCTGATTGACATATAGTCAATGGTGATGCTTGCAATCCCCTCATCGATGAGGCCTGTGCTCTTATGGTCATGACCTTCTTAGCCATAAGGTCTATCAGGATCTCCTCACCAGACTTCTCTACTGTGCTAAGGTCACCCGACATACACACTCGAGATCAGATATCTCGGATAGGTGGACAAACGCTCAAGGTAAGCAGAATGGGTGGTGAGGTCTCAATAAGCACTGCGTGAAATAAATTAGTTCTTTGTGGGCTTGGATAATCACCATTTGAAAAATTGGCCATGGTGAAACATTTGACGGGATAAATAAACAACATCATAATAGAATCCTCTAACGGGCAGGAATGCCTCAATCAATACAATTCCATCCATTATGGCATGGTCCCAATGGTCCAATAGCGATATTTCCACAATAACTGTGTTTCTATCCATTCTAAAGCATCATTCTATTGGTCAGGATGCCTCGAATGGGTATATTTCTTTTCCAGGGAGAAGTGCTAGTCTGCATTGTTCTTCTATTTCGGAGAGGTTCAAGTTCTGCAAGCCTTCCTTCTACGAAGTCCTCTCTGGAACCTCCTGCAATTTTTCTATCTTTTATTTCTTCTTACTGAGATTTCTTACTTTCTTTCCTCTGATATGCATCTCTGGATTCCTCTTTCCATTATTGTTCTTATCTCCTCTTAGCATAGTAACTTTGCACTGCTGAGGGTGTTTCATAGGGTTCGAGGGTAATACTTTTTCTCTCACTGTTTCTGGAGTAGGTGCTCTACTCTCTTGCATGGATAGGCTCTTTAAGCCTTCTTGTATTTTTTCAACTTTGACAGCTAGGTCTCTAGCCCTCAGTAGCTTCAACTTGTCCTCCTATTCTTCTATTAAGTGTGTTATTCTCCCGGCCATGAAATCTCTTAATTCTTTCTTTTTTTGTTCTATAGCTTCCTCTTCTTCTTTCCTTTGGATATGATCTCTCTCAATCCAATTCCTTCCTAACAAAAGTGCAAAAGGAGCATTGTTCTCAACAAACTTAATGACCTTGAATTCTTTTTATGTCGATGTTCCATGAGCACTCATAAGTACATGAGTAAGTATTCCACATAGGGTTATTATCTTTCCTTTAAACAATCCTATTCCTCCCAATGAAGGAATCATAGAAATATTTCCCAAAATTTCCCAAGTACTTTCTGGCATGATATTCACCTGTGTTTCTACATCCAATACATAGTCTATGTCGAAGTCTCCTATTTTTGTTTCTATGCACTTATTCCCTTTAAAGATCTCTGGTAAACTGATGTCTCTATGATCATTCATGATTTCTTTCATCTGTAATAATATAGCCTCTGATTCTTTCTAATTTTCTAGTATATCCTTAGTCTCATGACCTTCCTCGTGGTTTTCTTGTCTCATGTTCATATTTTCAACTTTAGCAATCATTCTAGGGTAATCCAAAACTTCATGTCTATTATCTTTACAACAAAGCTAAATAGGACCTCTACCAAGGCATTCCTTAGCAAGATGTCCCGGTATTCTACAACTATAACAAAGGGTCAATCCTCTCTTTCACTTGACTGATCCCCAACCTTTCTTATACTACGCACTGGGATCACAATGTTGGACCTGCAAAAAATTCTTTCTAGGATCCTGCATCCACTTGTTAGTCCAAAAATTATTTTTGTGCATAGGAATAACATATATTTCACTATTTTTATCAGGTCTATTCATATCACATCTTATTTCTTCTAGCAATTCCCTAGTTTTCAGACTAGTGTGAAATATATCAAACATACCTATATCCATTCTTTCGAAACAAAAATTTCCACTTATATTACCTTTATAAGAGCACAAAGCTTTAAAATCTTACCTCTTTTTTTCAGATCCAACTCCCTTCTTAGCACAAAGATTCACAACTCAAGTAGAATACTACACACTACAACAACATATCTATGCACAGAGGTTTCTCTTTTCTTCAATTCCCAGCAATCACAGTTTCAAGTCCCAACACTGGAACCATTTGTTGGCATAGGGGCAGACCTAGGGTTCAACACTTCAATAGTGCACCAACAAAACCCTAACTATCAGCCCTTTCAAAAACACTTGCGAAGCAGATGAAGTCTTACCTGAGGTAGAGGTAGGGAGGGTTGTAGGACTCAAGTTTCTACAACCTAGCTGGTACACAGATCTGTGATTACAACACTTTAGTAAAGCTCTTAGTCAATAATTTGCATTAGTCTTTAACCCTTATTCACATCACAAGTAAAAATCCTAATAACAAAACAATGCAATATTCAACAAGATCTAATCATATCTAAGAATTTAGCACTTAGAATCAAAATATCTAGCATTCATTCATGTTATTAGGCGTTAAGATACTACATCAAATGCATCTAATCCACATAAAGATCCAACACTAAGCATAAATTACATCAATAACACAAATAAATCACAACACATGATATATGTGGTTCACCCCTGACATGGGGCTACGTCCACCAACTCTTCTTCTTCTTTATTATCATCTTTCAATCTTCTTACATGCACAAAGCCACAAAACCAACTCCACATAGGATAGGATATCTGTGCACACCTCACTAGATCCTCCTTCCCCTAGTTCGTTCCAAGCACAGAGCCTCTACACAATCAGTGCACAAAGCCTTTTACAATCACTTGCACTTAGCTTTGTATGTCTTAACACACAATATGCACAAAGCCGATTATAATTACTTGCACTAAGCCACACACATCCACTACTACTTCTTACATTGCTTAGCCCCCTATTTATATATTACAAAAGAGGCCTAATAATGGGTAAACCCATGGGCCAACATCCCATATCGTTACATAAAGCCTAAACCTAAAAATCCAGTAAAAGGGGGTGATATCCCATGATCTTCGCTTCCCCTAGGTGATTCATCTTTTACCACCCTGTCAAATTCTCAAAAATGCTCAAACACGACCAAGGTTCTCCAAAAATTGGTCAAGGGCCAACACTAATTCAAAAATTGATGTTTCTTTGGCAAGATGGTGCTAGAATGGAGGGAAAGGGAGCACGAGGAGGTAGATGTTGATGTGGAAAGAGTTTCAAGGGCCCAAATGGCCTTGAAAAGATATGGGTTGTACAAATATTTGGCACGCAAAGGGAAGAGGGACCAGGTGATGTTGCTATAGTTTCTCCTGGATTACTGGGATCCTAATAGTGAGAGCTTCAACCTCGATGGGAAACCATTGAGATTTGATGTCGAGGATATATATTTCTTGTCTGGGTTATCACACCAGGGTGAGGTGGTGAACCTAAAAAGTTGTGGAGATGGGAGAGGTATAAATATATAAGAGTACATAGATGCTCAATGTATATAAGGGACCGAGAAGCTTGGGAGTCAACTCCCCATCTGAGTGATAAACAATCTCAGCCTCAAGATTATTTTCCTTGTTTTGACCAAGATTACAGGATTAGCTTCATTGTACTAGGCATCGAGGCCACTCATGTTCTATTCTGTAGATTTCTTGAGACCCACGGTGTACAATTAGTGCACCTCACTACTGGCTAATATGAAGAGCCAGTTGACAGAGTGCAAACAAGGTGACAAGTTGAACTTCAGGTTTGCCTCTATCAGGTGTAGCTTTTTCTTCGAGCAAGTTCTAGGTTTGGGACCTTGAGTCGAGATCATTCCTAGAGGACCTCACGATCCATCCATGGCATGGTGGACCAAGGTAATGACATGGAAAGGGGAAGATAGGGTGCCCACAATCTACAATGATGATTTATTTTACTGGTAGAGGTGATAGGTCATTGCTCTAGATGACTACCCCTATGCATATATCAACCTCAGAGGGGACCCAGACATGCCACTACCACCAGAGACCACCTACGGGGACATAGGTATGTCAAGGTTCTTAAATATTTCATTTTTTTTTATTTTTGTATAGTAAAAAAAAAATATTTTTGGATGATCCTTAAGTACTAACTAGACACTTGTGTGACATAGTTGTAGGTTTGTGATGACCGGACGAGACTCCAGGACATCATCGGAGGCACTGGGGAGATGAGTTGATGGGAGGAGAAGCAGAGAGAATCCTTCAAAACGTGTAGGGAAACCTGTCTCATTTGACACATATGATTATGATGGTTCAAGTAGAGGATCTACCGGAGGCGATGCAATGAAAAGTGGTTGGTGTGCCCAAAGCTTGGGTGAAACTCTTTCAACATCTCGCAAATGTTGTAGTTTATTATCATGGAACACATCTAGCACCACAGGCATAGATGTCGTGTATTTTGTATTATCGGTTGTATATGTGTATTGAGGGTGTTGACCCCAATTTTCTACTATAATCATATTTTTTGAAATATATATAAAACATGGCTCTTTGGATTTACTTATATTACAATGCATGCATTGATGAGATTGTTTTATTTTCTTTAGTTATGTGGCAAATGCCAATCTAAAACAAAATCAGCATAAGCATCAGATACATAATTAGAACTCCTAGGTATGTGATGATAAGTAATAAAATCAAAAAGTTGCTCTAAAGATGTACTTGTAGGAATCGTCAGAGTAGAGTAGGATCGCGCACGTAGTAACTTATGTTAAATTGACATACTACTAACTGGGAATCGAGGTGAACCTCTAAAGAGAGAATACCATGTGAAATAGCATCACACAAAAGTTCTATAACGATGCTATATTCAGCCACATTATTTGTGGATGGCCCTAGGCATACACCACCTGAAGACACCAATAGACCCTCGGGTGAGTAAACCACCCAAGTGGTGAAATAAAAGTTCTGTTTATGATGACTAGATCCATATACAAGTCCTAAGTAGACTGAAGACTCCATTGACATCTTCCAACCAAGAGAAAACTCGATAAGCAAGTTGAAGAAAAAAAATAAAGGGAAAAGATATATACACTAAATTACATTAGTATACAAAGAGTTATGCCCAAGATTGGGGCTCAAGCATAATATCTTTTCAAGTAGAGCGCATTCTTGGGCTCAGCCAACATGTTCCCTTCATAATCTTATAACTCAAGGATCCTTTTTCTAATACATGTTGCATGATATAGGGACTGTGCCACATGGGTTTGTACTTACCTACCCTGGGTGGTTCTTTGGCTTGATCATATAAGAGGACCAAGTAACCCTCAGTGTACAATTGAGGATAGATAGACCTATCATACTAGACCTTGACATGTCTTTTATTTACCTTGATAGTGTTGAAGGAAAATCTCCCTACGGACAGGTAGATCTCCTCAAAGAGCTAGACTCTTAACTCTAAGACAGAAAGTGCTTATCATGGCCACTGACTTCCTTTTGGTCTACACAAACTAATACATGAAGAGGAAGGAGGAAAGAAATACCTTTTACCGGTGTTTGTCCCTGCACGCTCCAAGTTGAACTCTAATCTTGAGCTCCTCAGCAAGCCCTATAGACAAACAAAGTACAACCGCTTCCTATTGTATCGAGATTAGTTCGAAGCAAATCTATCTACTTAGAGACAAATTCATGTAATTTCAAACAAAAATTTGAAATAAACAAGCCAAGCATATTACATTAATGAGGACAAAACGTTACTTACAACCATAGATGGAATGTAGCAGTTTCATCAAGTTCTCCTTGCCTAACCCTTGCTCAAAATCTCCATGATCAGAATGACGATAGCTTCGCTGATTAGCCTCCACTTCACTGTGTATCACTTATGATATCATAATTTTCGTATCATTCTTCATGCATCTCCTCCCTTTCACCATGAGAAAGCCTTCTTATATAGACTTGAAGAGGCTCAACAACTTGAGATATCTTTGGGGTGAGTTGAGGATTTTCCTCCTTGAGTTAGGGATCTTCCCTAAGATCATGGTTTGACTAGGGGTTCGAATCCAACTACCTTCCAAGATTAAAAATATCTTTCCCCCATTCATCTCAATAAACCAACTGTTGCCCAGAATAGGTATCACTCTCTCAAAAGGGCCATCAGAGCATTATAGCGCTCCCAAGTAGGCTTTAGGGGGGCTCCAACACTCCTAAGAGTAGGAGCGCTCCTTAAAAAGGGTTGATACAGTGTTATAATTCTCCCATATAGTGTATAGGGGAGTGCCAGCACTCCTGAGAGAGGTAGAGGGGAGCGCTCTCCTTCAAAAACTCAATTTTTTTTGTTCTTTCAGATGGAAAGAGGTTCATAAGCCCAGTTAACCATTCCTCTTCTTCTAAATCAAGTGTTTTATGTGTGTCAAGTGTCCTTTTGATGTCATTATAAGTATGAAATAGGCATCATGATAGTATTCTTTGCTTGACACTTGCAACATTTGTGAGAAAAATGCGACACTTACGACACTTATCGAAGCGAGTAATGTTGATGTGTAACAGATTGCCCCCCAAAGTATGAAGTTAGAAGATGAGAACTGATAACTGAAATTCTTTGTAGACTTTCAAGCAAGGATATAGATGTAGATAACTTGACAGAAGCTGCACAGAAACATCCAACAAATATTATGAGATGTTTCAAACCCAAGGCAGACATAGCTATGCTTGGGAGATAAAGACTTGCAAGATATGGCTGCCATAAAATACACTGCAGATCCATAATTGTATTGATAAAAGGTATAGACACCGAGGATACAATGTGGATATATACTCATATGATCTGATCTGATCATAGCAATGAAGAATACGCATTGGATATACGAGATGACAAGACATAGCCACAACCAATACAAAGTGGATCTATGTGACAGTATATGTGCCACTGTTCAAGAGAAACTCCTACGCAACCTGGGCAAAGTACATATTAGAGCGATCACTCAACCTGGGGTCTTCTTACCAATCCCAATGTAGTACGAATCTAACCATGTAAATAGATGTCCTGATTTCGAACATGGAAGAAACCACTTGATTACCGGTCAATGATGTAAACCGTTAACAAGCGCGAGGGAGATCACCATTAATGTCAATGATTCCCAAGGTACTCTAGTACAATCCAACGAATGTGAATGGATGAGCTGAAGTCGAACATCCATGGAATCATCCAATCAGAGGTCAATGGTGTAAACCCACTATTGAATGTGAGGAAGCCTGTCGTTGAGGCATGCAGGTCCCAAAGTACTAATTGGTTTCTAAGTCTAGTTTTTGGATAATGTGTTGAAGTTGACAGGAATAGACTCGTCAAAGGAGGGCCTTGATGTATCCCCCATCAACAACACGAAATGGAAATAGAGATATAATTGGTAGATCAAATGAACATGGACTGACATGGGTATTGAGACAAGATATTTGTGATGGCTGACTCTCGAGGCGGATACTTCCCTTGAACACTGAGGCACAACAACAGAAATATGACATGGACCAAAACATGATAATGCAGTGGATACTGTGACTTTTTTCGGGTGACCCAAAGGAGTAAGAAAAACTCAGAGGATTGGTTCAGTGCATAGGTTCAGCAGATTAAGATGTGCACAAAGACAAAGTGCGGTGTTCAAGGATGACTCTAAGAGTTACTTGGTAATGTTCTCAAAAAACTGCTTGGCTTGCTTCTTTCAATTTTTTCCCCCATCTAGATAGACGAGTACCTCTTTTTAATTTAATGAGCTCGAGGAGGATAACACATGCTCGATATAACTCACCTTCGGTAAGTCCCTCTTCCTTTTTTTAATGAACTGGAAGAAGTAAGGGTTTGGTCTCATATGGGCCTGTCAATGTTTTGTTTAATGAGTCCAAAGACAGGAAACTCGAAGGTTTTTCATGATTATAGAGTCTGGAAAAACACTTAAAAGAGAACTCTCTCAATTCCTTTTTCATAAAGTAGTCTGATGAGACTAAAAAAGATATAAACTATCGCTCAACAGATGTTTTCTTCAAATACTTTAACGAGCATGAAGAGAACAAGGTCGCTCAACAATATTTTCATCTTTAGAGAGTCTGAAAACAACTTAAAGATGATTCTAGTGTTGTCCTTTTTCGTAATGTTAGTCTGACGATGCCAAAAAAGAGATAAATTATCACTCAAAAGATGCCCTTTCAAACCTTTTAATGAGTGGGAAAGGAAGCAAGATCACTCGGAAATATTTTCATGTTTAGAGAGTCTGAAAAGAGATTAAAGGAGACTCCAAGAGGTTCCTTTTTCGTGTATCCATATAGGTCTGAAAAAGAGATAAAAGTCTGCCTGGATGCATTCTCATGTATTTACGAGCACGAGAAAGAAAAAATACTAAGCTCGGTATGCCCCCAGCGTGAAATCTAGTGGATTAGCTCCAAAAAGATCATCAAAGGCTGGAGACATTCCCTCCAAGCTTCAATTCATTCACCAGCTCTGAGGTCATCACCAATTTCTCTAGTAGATGAGAAAAAGGAGAAGGGTGGATGAAAAGAAGGTTCAAGAGAGGTGACTGTTTCACTTTTTAATGAGCTTGACACTGGAAAAGAACTATGCTCAGGACCTCTGTTTCATTTTTTAACGAGATTCCCACAGAGAAGAGAAGCTATGCTCATAACGACTTCTTGATCATGGCTTCCAAGAGAATAATGCTCTGGAAGGGTACCATGTCAAGGGAAAAAACTTGATCATTCCTTCCAGGAGATCTTCAATGGAAGGAATATAATCATTCAAGAAGGAATACATGTCGAGGGTCATGATAGGAGTAAGGAGATCAGGCTCCAATAATCCTACCGAAGAAATCACCATGTCCACTACCGGATCCAAATAATCAGAAGTTGAAAGCATGGGAGACGATAGAAAATCGACATCAGGAGGGGAGAGAGACTGTATATCTGCCTGAATTTCTTTACAAGGGGGAAGAAAAGAGGATCAGTGACAGTTATTTTCCCAAGGTAACTTGTCAATATGAAGCATTTCCGGAAGAGATTCATCAAAAGGAAAAATTGGGGAAATGCAGTCGATTGTCGACGACAAGGAACTCAACCATGATTGCATTGAGGAATTGTCAGGTGCCAATATATGTTGGTCATATGATGAAGGAGAAGTGGACAAGATAGAAACATATGATGTTTCGGCTGGACTAAGTGGCACAGTGTCACTTAGTGCATCGAATTCCAACAGATGAGGTATAATCCAAGGGTCAGATGATTCCAAAGATTGATAAGCCGCAGTCGAAATAATATCGATGGTGGAAATATGATGTGTAGTCGATGGAAGTGGTGTAGGGAAGGTACCCATGAGGCTATAATATTTTAGTAAGCCAACACCAACACTTTCATACGTGATCTTGTGGTCTCCCAAGAAAATAATATTGTTGGTACTGAGAACGCGACCATCGGTCGTGCATAAATCTAACTGATCAACAGTGACAATTTTTCCCTGATGAGGAAATTGTACACATCGAAAGACCGATGAGGCAACGACAGTCAAAGCATAAAAACAACTTCTTCCAAGTAAAAAGTTGAAATCGAGGGGAGCATCGACCACCTCGACATCAACTGTAATGGTTTTTTCCACCCAATTGGATGGGCAAGGACTATAAAATCCCATGGGGATGAAAACCTTGCCCATCAAAGGTGTGTAACGTCATTGGGGATTTGTTGAGTCCAGGTGATTTTAAACCTTTCCAACATGCCAAAGACATGACACAATTCAAGGCTCCCTCATCTAGAATAGTTTGGTGGATTTGTTGATTGTGAACAACAACATAAACGTGGAAAGCAAGTTGGTGGGAGAGTCGAGATGCATAATTTTATAGGTTAACCATGATTTTATTGGACGACTCAGGATCAACAACACCAAGAGTGGCCAAGAGCATTCTACGTTGCTGTAGAAATTCTAATGCAGACATAGCACATGGTGCTTGAGCCAAATCTTCAACAATGTTGTAGTTCTGGGTGGCACATGAACTAGGATTAAAGATAGATTTGTGGATAGTA
This sequence comes from Picea glauca, assembly GCA_000966675.3. Classification (NCBI taxonomy): domain Eukaryota; kingdom Viridiplantae; phylum Streptophyta; class Pinopsida; order Pinales; family Pinaceae; genus Picea; species Picea glauca. Next base: position 82,854 of record JZKD02S1619800.1, read on the forward strand.
CTCATAGGAGGGTGTAATATAGATTCAAACGTGGGTTTCTCAATCTGAAGTGGTCCAGACGGAGGATTAACTGATGGCAAATTGATGGAGGATGATGATGGATCCGGTAAAGTACCGGCACCAGTGGTGTCTTTTCCTTTGTCAGGGTTACCTGGTGTGTCATATGTCATAGAGCGAGTGGTCAAATTGATCCCATTAAAGATATAAATATGTGCACTTGACGAGACCTCATCATTAGGATCGCTAGAATTTCCCCCAAGAGAGGGGGTTTGAGCAACCATGGATTGCTGCTATGGAAAAGGTTGAGTAAGCACAGTGGGTTGTGACTTCCCTTGGAAAATTTTGGCCACTTCATTGCGAAGTGGACAGTCTCGAGTGTAGTGATCGTCACCACAAATGATACATGGTAATTTCATCTTTCGTTGTGTTTTCTTTTCGGTAGTAGGTGTTTGATTTTTGGGTTGTTCATTATTATTTTTTGATTTATTCTTTGTCTTATTCTTACCTATGGATTGTTGTGAAGGAGAAGATTGAACTATATTCACCTCAGAGATCTGAGTTTGGGGGGAGGTAGAGGAGGGTGTATTCGATTTGGAAAAATATTTATTTTTTACAGAACCGATAACACCATCGACATGAGATGAGGATTGGCTTAGAAGGATCGGTATTAGCTCGAGCAACATTCAGAAGAAAATCATACAAAGTACCAGATTGAGAATAAACCAAATCTAAGTACTGAGCTCAATCGATGGCTTGTTCCTCTGTGACCGCACCACCCATAGTGACATCGCGAGCAATTGGGGGTAACATTGATTTAGTAAACCATTTTGCCAATAGCATGTCAGGAATGATTGCCTTGATCATCCAACGTTGCCACCTCCACTCATGAATATGGTCAGAGATATGTACGGAGTTAGTTTGAAAAATGGAGGTCAAGAGTTTAGTACCCGTCTCGTAGTGAATAGGTAGTTGAAAGTGCGTGAGGAAATACATGGCAAGGGAATTGAAATCATGAAAAGAAGCATGTGGTAGTTCAATATACCACTTTGTTGCTGAACCGGTAAGTGTTCGCTAGAAAAGATGAAAACATATAGAATCATCCATGAGGGAGTTTGATAAACAACATAAATGGAAATCCATCACATGGTTGTTCATATCTTCACCAAGGTTTCCGTCAAATTTCGGATATCAGAAGGAAGTTTAGCTGGCATGACTAGACAAACCGGTGAATGAGAAATAGGATCATTAGTTAACTGAGACAAGTCTGGGAGATCCAGAGTCGCAAGGAAAGGTAGTTTTCGGTTAATTTGTGAATGATACTAGTGTGGCATAGGAACACTAGTAGGACCATAGACTGGGTTAGGTGGATAGTTGTAACCAGTAGGTCCTCCTACATATGGTTGTTGCTGGCCAGGATAAGAAGGATTTGATGGTGCATGAGAAACATTGGCATAACCCGGTGGGTTATGAACATTATAGGCTGGGTGATTTATTTTCCCATGAGGAGGATAAACAGTTTTCCCTTGAGAATGGTAAGGAGTAGATCCCGGAGGTGGATACACATGAGGCCCATGAGGAGGATAAGACTGTGGTCCCAGAGAACTCCAGGTGGTGTCTGGGATGCCGCCCGGATAAGATTGTCCGTAAGATGTTTCGGAGGGGACATGATTGGATACTCCTCCTAGTGGGTTATTATACAAGTGCCCCCCAATGTGAGGTTGGGTAAAAATGCCTCTTGAAGATACTCCCTAGGATTTTGAAGGGTTTCTAGCAAACAAGGGTTGCCCCCCTGCCAGTGGTGGATTTACGACCAAGGTGTGAATGGAAAATGAAGGTTTCCCTCCAGGAGGAGTATGAAAAGTGGGTTGTCCCCTGGGAGGAGTAGGATCACCATGGAAAGGTAGTCCTCCAGGAGGGAAAGGTTTGTTGGATGGTGGTTTCCCTACAGCCGGTTGTGTTTGTCCAGTAGGGGTCTGCGTTCTTGGGTGAGAAGATGTCCTAGCAGGATCATGTGGAACATGTGGAGGTGTAGAGTAAAAGTTTGTAGAAACAGGGGTAGAGATTGAAGTTCTTTGGGATGAGTAGAGGTAATGAGTCCAGCATTAGGATGGACTTGTGTTGGTGTAACAGTAGGGTTGACAACTTGATCGACTGGGTGATTCATGGTTTGACCGGATGGTCCTGTTTCACTAGGAGGGTCATGAGGATGAAACGGTTGTAGAAAGGATTCAAAATTTTCATAGATATTGCATCCCAATGAAGTCCTCCATATAGAACAAGTAGGTGTGGGATTGGTTTCTACTGTAGTTCTAGGACAAACATGAGTCCTATACTCATCACCAAAGATTGGTTCTGTGGATCCCATATATGTTTCGGTAAAAATACTTTCTAGTAATCGTGGGACCTCTTCATCTATGACGTTCCCAAGGGAGTCTAAATGAACCAAAAGCGGTTCGAGAGGAGTTACCAACACAGATGTAGTGGGATTTTCAATCGTGACCAAAGTGCTTTCTAAGTTATCTAATGGAGGAGTAATAGCACTTCCAACATCAAATTGATTTTCTACCTCTCTACGATAGTTGTCTTCTGGAGGGTTAGGGGGTAAGGGTTGATATCCTTCCGGAGGTATCCATTGCATCCTACGTGATCAGTGAAGACCTTTATCATCTATGGGCTCAATTTTGGATAAAAAAAATCCAGGTCCAACTAACAAAAATAAATAGCACATGCTAAAAAAATATAGGAATCAACCAAGCAGACAAAAAATTCTCTCGATGAGCGTACTAGTTGGTGATGAAATCCAATGTGATGTGATCAAGTCGAGAAGGGGTTGGGATATGGTGGAATAGTTACAATGGTGACCTTCTTAACGAACTTTCACCTTGGTGCAAGCTTCCACGCAGTAATTGTGGATTTACCCTCCAAGGAGCCCGAGTGAGTTTGACCAATGTCTATTCCAGGTACAGTGAGACCTCCCTTCACCGTCACCTTGTGTAAGTACCTAAATATTATGGCAACTAAATACACCAATTCGTAGTGAGTCCCTGGGCGGGTACAGTGGACAGTCCAATCCAAAACATATGGACAGGATAACAAGTCCAAAATCAACCTGAAAGGCTCCCACACATAATCATGGGTATACCTTCTAGAAACCCCAAATATATGATCCGACCACTACAAATAATTGAACCACGGAGGGATAATGTCTGTAATTCTCCCGAATGCGACCTCATGCGTAACCCCTGAGTGAGAGTGGGATCCCAGAAAACCAATACGACAATTGGATTTGACTCTCCCTAGCTCAGGATGCTAATGTTTGTTTTGAAAAACTTTGGAGAGTTGTACTCACAACCTAATCCAAAGTGATAACCCTAGTCTACTGTTGGTGGAATATCCTAAAAAGAAAAATGTTCTAGATCATTTTTAATTAGCATTCATTTTACAGGTGTTCTTTACTCAAAGGGTGTACGAAAGTGATACTGATGGAATGAGGACTCAATTCCCCAAAAGATGCATGAAATATGATAAGAAATTGTTTCTTTTCAATGAACTCCTATTTAAGGGAAGGAGAAAGAGTCGTTTTCACTTTCAAACACTAATATGAAACATCCTCAAATCAATTGGTTCTTAATCAAATCCAATGCAATGCTAAAACATTTTCAAAAATGCCCTCTAATATGCAAACCAATCACTAAAATGTATATTTTGTCATTTGTATGTGAATGATGATTAATTCAATGCAAATACTTCTCCTGCTAACTACCCTTTTAGATCAAGGAGATTCAGACAAGTATGAGCAGATTTCACACAAACAACACACACCCTCTTGCTATGATTGAAACAAGAAGTAAACAAAAGACAAAAGATAACAAAGAAAAATAAAAAAATTCACACAAAAGAGAGATGTTGAAGAACAATGGCCTCAAAGAACTAAACAAGATGATTCATAGATTTCTGATGCCCTTCACCAGAGTTCCCGCTCAGTCGGATAGGAGAGAAGAAAGCAGTGGATTGATTTCAAGCTCTCAACAACAAAAACTCAAAAATAATGAAGAAGGCCACCAACTCTGAACAAAAAAGTTCTTATTTCTCAGAAGGAGGGACGTCAGAGTTCAATGGGAAGAAGCATTTAATCACAAAGAATCTCAGCAAGTGAAAAAATAGGATCTGGACCTCAAAAAATGCAATTTCTGAAAATATTTTGTGCAAAAAGGGGTTGGCGCTCTGGTGTAAGGGACACCATGGAATTATAAAAAATCTATCCAACACCTTTAGGGAGTGTTGGTGCTCTGCTAACATGGTCACAAGGGTGCCAGGCTTTAAAACCTCATAAAAATGTCCAAAAACCCAAAATTTCAGTCAAATTTTGACAGTCAAGCTGAATGTGATGGGGTAAAGAGTCAATCAGCATATGAAATCAAACAAATCGGGTGAAAAAGGTCTGAAAAAAATAAAAGGTTAAGACAAGGTCTATGAGGAAAAACCAAAACCAAAAGTTTTGATTCGATTCCCCAGTGGATTCACCAATTTCTGTTGAAGGAAAATCTCCCTGCGGATAGGTAGATCTCCTCAAAGAGCTAGACTCTTAAATCTAAGATAGAAAGTGCTTATCATGGTCACTGAATTCCTTTTAGGTCTACACAAACTAATGCATGAATAGGAAGGAGGAAAAACGTACCTTTTACCAATGTTTGTCCCTACACGCTCCGAGTTGAACTCCAATCTTGAGCTCCTTGACAAGCCCTGTAGACAAACAAAGTACAACCGCTTCCTATTCTATCGAGATTAGTTTGAAGCAGATCTATCTACTTAGAGACAAATTCATGTAATGTCAAACACAATTTGGAAAGAAACAGGCCAAGCATATTACATTAATGAGGAAAAAACGTTACTTACAGCCATAGATGAAATGTAGCGGTTTCGTCAAGTTCTCTTTGCCTAACCCTTGCTCAAAAGATCCATGATCAAAATGATGATAGCTTCGCTTATTAGCCTCCACTTCACTATGTCTCACTTATGAGATCATAATTTTGGTATCATTCTTCATGCAGCTCCCCGCTTTCACCATGAGAAAGCTTACTTATATAGCCTTGGAGAGGCTCAACAACTTGAGATATCTTTGGGGTGAGTTGAGGATTTTCCTCCTTGATTTAGGGATCTTCCCTAAGATCATGGATGCACTAGAGGTTTGAATCCAACTGCCTTCCAATATTGAAAATATATTTCTCCCATTCATCTCAACAAACCAACTGCTACCCAGAATAGGTAGTGCTCCCTCAAAAGGGCCATCAAAGCATTATAGCGCTCTAAAGTAGGCTTTAGGAGGGTGCCAACACTCCAGAGAGTAGGAACGCTCCTTTAAAAGGGATGATACCATGTTATAACGCTCCCATATAGTGTATAGGAGAGTTCCAACACTCCCGAGAGAGGTATAGGGGAGCGCTCTCCTTCAAAAACTCAGTTTTTTGGGTTCTTTCAGATGGCAAGAGGTTCATAAGCCTAGTTAACCATTCCTCCTCTTCCAAATCAAGTGTTTGATGTGTTTCAAGTGTCCTTTTGATGTCATTATAAGTATGATATAGACATCATGATAGTATGCTTTGCTTGACACTTGCGACACTTGTGAGAAGAATGCGACACTTGCGACACTTATCGAAGCATGTAATGTTGATGTGTAATAGATAGCCATAGAGGCATCTCGACGCTGCTCATTGACACTCTCTAGGTGTATGAGGCATCGCTCAATATTTGAAGTGTCAAGGAGAAGCACGAATGCCAATCTAAGAGAAGGGATTTCACATTCAATAAGTAATATTGACTCCACACCATGTACTAACTGGAAAGAATAAAATCTGGTGGCAGTCTTGACTAAGTTTCGGTATTCCCAAAGTGCGGGATATAGCATAATATGCTAGTTATATTTACTCTGGCTAACAATCTTCTAAAAATTATCTTGAGAGACTTGTTGACAGCCTCTACCTATCCATTTTCCTCTAAGTAGTAAGCAAAAGAATGACCATGCTTAAACCCCATCTTGGATGCTATCTCTTCCATCATTTCACTATGAAAGTTACTGCCATGATCAGTGACAATACCACTCAGGATACTAAATCTGGTGATATTTTGATTGAAAACAAAGAAGGATATAGTATTCCCATCATATTTAACTATAGCCATGGACTTAACCCACTTATTAAATTAGTCTACGACCGTGATAATGTGTTGATTCCGCCCAACCAAAGTTGGGTTTCAATCCACAAAGTCCACCCCCCACTTGGTGAAGGAACCAACGATAATGACTGGGTGAAGAGGGGATGGATGGGAGCACATTTTCTGAGTGACCACCTAGTAGGGGTGACACTTCTTAACCTCTTGAATGCAATATTTAAAGATAGATGGCCAAAAATAATCAACTCACAAAATTGTTTGGGTTGTTGCAAGCCCAGATAATGACCACAACAAGCCCCACTGTGGAAATTGTTTAGAATTGACTCAGCCTCTTCGTGAGTTAAACAATGATATGATAAAAGTGTCATTAAGGCATTCATGTGAACAATATGACAAAGTGGCCCATACAATATTAAGAAGATGATCCTCCTCATTCTTCGACAAGGTAATAGGATCGATATCAGTGGAAAAGTCAAGAACAAATTGATATGCAATATCTGTTGCCAATAGTGGCATGGCCATTCCATCATGCAACTGACCTTCAGAAGATGAATTTGAGGAAGGTAGGGTCCAAGGATCATTAAAATGGGAAGTGTGGAAAGGAACGGACCTCTCTGATGAAACAGGCCTACTAGACATGGCATAAATATGGTGAATCGATGCCATGAAGTCGAAGGTACCCATAAGGGATGAATACATTTTGACACTGATATTCTCAGTTGTTGGCTGAGAATTTTTGACCATGGGGGTAGGCGGTCCAATACATGCATTGGGGATAACATATGCAAAGGATAATTGGTCGAACGTCATGATCTTCCCATCATGAGGAAAACAAATATTATGGAAGAAAAACGATACGACGACACTCATAGCATAAGTCCAATTGCGTCCTAGTAAAAATTTATGATCGAGGGGCACATCAACTACCTCGACATCCACCTCTACCATATTCCCACCTAATTGGACCGAAAAGGTAGGAAGAATACCGTGAGTGTTATCACTGAAATTTCGTCCGCACATGGCGACAAGAACTCAGCATCGTCAAAATAGGAATGAAGTCATTCATGGCACTGGATTAATTTCACAGCATTGAAAAAGGGTCAAAAACTATACAAAGTAACCAAAAATTGAAGGGCTCTTTACAAAAGACGGGTGCGCGCGCATATGCACGTAACAGGAATGTACAATGCGTGCATGAGCGCATGATGTGTGACTGTTAGTGAACAAACCTGTGCACCTGCTAAACGGCGCATTTATTGAACTGGTCAGCCTCCCAACCACTTATGGACCAGCTCCCAACCTGATTTGACCATCAAATCTGAGCTGAATCTGCATGGTAGGCTGGTCAAAGACCTAATTGAGCCCTAAAGAGCCCCTTTTCACACCTCAAAGGAGTTACATAATCACCCAATGCTATGCTATAAAAATCCATGAGGAAACATCATTTTCTCAAGGAATTTCATGTAATGTTATGCTTCTTAGATTGTTTTAAGGACTCACTCCTTGACAATAACACATTATCACCATTTCATTGAGCTATCCACCCCTCTCTTGAGTAAACTTGCTCTCCTTACAGTGAGGGTGGAAGGAATGATCGTTAAAATCAGTCAACATGGTCGATGAATGAGAAAGGGTTGGAGATTCGAGATCTTTCCATTAGATCAAGAAAATCACACATGTAGTAGGACCTTCATCAAAAACCGCACATTTGATGGTATGCTTTGAGTGCCCCACATGGATTTGGAATGCCACATGGTAAGGAAAGTGAGGCTTCAAATCTATGACGTCAAACTTAATAAATTTCGAGCCACTGGGGTCTAGATCTCCTAACACAGATAGTAAGACATTCCTCCATGAAGGACATGTCTGGAGTACCTCCAAATCCGACATACACAAGGGGTTTGACCCAGGTCCTCAACAATAGAGTAATTTTAGGAGACTCTAGCATTTGGATTGTGGGTAGAGTGCTTGAGTACTCCTTTTGGAATATGAGGTAGTGGCTCTTATTTTTTGATATTCAAGTGTGTCTCTGGAGGAGGGGGAGGATATTCTAGAACATGTACAGTCTTTGAAGATTTGTAATCGTGAGACCGGGTGGCTACATTAATCTGAGAATTGACCATATTGATACAAAAACAGTCATTGTCTTGTGTCGGTGGGTTTTGACTTCCACCGACCACATTTCTAACATTTGAGGAGTTCGAGGCCATGTGTTCGTTATGTGGGAAAGGATTCGTCAGCATGGTGTGTGGTAGAGATAAGAGCCTCAAAAATTCTAGAAGTTTAGGTCATAAATGAGTAAGATGATCATCTGTACAAATATTAAAGGGAAATTTCACCTTACACTTTTCTTTCTTTCCCTCACCAACATTATTATTCATCTTCTCATTATTACCATTGTCCTTGGGTTTATTATTCTTCCCACCCTTACGATTATTATTATGTCCTTTCTTCTTATTCTCATTTTGTTGTTGGTTACCATTTGGGTCGTTCGACGATTGCACGGAATGTACATCTACCGATTGAGTGGGATTGGAAGACACAAACGAAGTTGGCAACCTATAAACTGGTTTAGAGAAAACTCTTTCAAATGGATTGTCACCGAGTCTACCGATTTCACATTGGTGGAGCCTACAATGTCGTCGGCATGAGGTCCGATGTTTTTTATAAGGTCATAGTTTGACCTTGGTGCATCTAGAAGAATATGGTATAACATCCTAGACTGAGAATATATAAGATCTAATTGTTGAGCTTTGAATATTGCTTCTTCCTCAAATGTAACCCTGGATGTAGAAACATCCTTCGAGATAGGAAGCTACAAAGACTTAAAGAACCATTCTAATATGAAATCTAGGGAATGCAGGTCTTGATCAACCTCTTCCATCTACACCACTCCTGGATGTGATCCAAGATATGAGTGGTTATGTCATGGCGTAAGGTCGATAGAAGTTCTAGGCCAACATCGTAATGAATTGGCAATTGGAAGTGGTTAAGGAAGACTAGCACCATCTGACTAAAGGTCCCATATGCCTGCTAGGTAGCGCAATATACCATTTTGTGGCAACCCCAATGAGGGTGAGTTTGAAATAATATTAACCGAATGGAATCTTCATTAAGGGAATTTGAAGAGCACCATAGGTGAAAGGTTGTGACATTATCACTGAGATCCTCTCCATTCATACCTTCGAATTTTAGAATATTTGAAGGAATTTTGGTGGGGATGGGGGGCCATGTAGGATCATGACACCCAAGGTCATTCATCAACTTAGACAAGTCTGGCAGATTAAGCATGCCCAGAACAGGGAGACAGGGTTGCAACATCTAGCCCCAAGCTCCCTGGAAAGATTGTGTTTGGGGAACTACAACCCATCCAGAGTGTTGGTAAGCACCATGGCCCTGTATGGGATTTTAATACCTTCCTCCAAAATGATTCATAAGAGGTTGGTTGGCAATCATTTTAGTTGGAATGCTCTGATGTGGGTTATAAAAATTCCCCCCAGTCGAAGTGGCTTTGGGCTAGGGGTTTCTCAAGGTGTGAAACTGACCTCCTCCAGGCGTGAATCCGAAGGATAAAGGGGGATTCATCATGCGAAACATGTTGGTTGGAATCGACACTAAGGAGGTGAGGGTATAGGATGGAACTTGAGTAGAATTTTGTCTGTCAGATTGGTTTCTCCACCCAAAATCAATAGGATTAGACCCAGGGTTAAAAGAAGGAATGCGTCCCATAGTAGGAGTCACTTGAGGGATATGAGAGACACCAAACAATGATGGAGTATAAGGAAGAGTTGTTCCCCTAAGTCCAATTCTAGCATTAGGGCCAATAACTGGGATGAAGTTTGAAAAATACGAAGTAAAAATTGGCATACCATAGGAAAAAGGACTAGAGGCCATAGGTATGGACTAAACATTATAGCGTGGTGAGTGACCAAGAGACCCAAATGGGTCTGTGGAAATAGGTTGAGCATTCACTATAGGACAGGAAACAATGATGATAGGTGCCTCTGGCACTACAACCATTATGGTTGCAGGAGTCAAAGGGGTTCTAATAACTATAGTAGGTGTGGGAGTCAAAGGGATCCCAGTATTCTGATGACTCAGTTCAGTACTCATCCTTGTAGAATCACAAGTCTAAAAAGTGGAGGTGTGTGTACCACATCTAATAACTCTACGCCTTTTAGAAGGCAACGACTCAAAATCTGGTGGTAACTGTAACAAGTGTCGGGACCAGCAGGGAAGCTGGTCCAACTCCATGATGAATTAAGAATCAAGATATAAAAACAAATCCTAAAGCCAACTAGTAATCAAAGGGCACACCAAAAATAATCAAATGGATAATATGCACACAAACATGATAAAGTGTCTAAAAGGGGCCTTCCTCTCTAAAGTAGGTATGCCTCACCCAAGAGGGGCCTGAGACTCCCTGCTAAAGATCATAGGTAAAAAAATCAGTTATAAGGGCCCTTGTGGGATTAAAAACTAGTCGGTCAGATCCCCCAAGAGAGGTAATCTTGCATAAAGGCTGTGTGTTTTCTGACCCTTATTTCACCCAGGGTACCTGCAGAATAACCCCTACAAGTAACCTATGTGGCACCTAAGTCAAGCAACTAAGAAACCACTATATAACTGATGCACAGGTGAGCGTTCATAACTCACGTCCACCATATGGGTAGGGTAGCAAATCCTAAAACCTTGAATGTACCACCTCTCATGGAGGTAAGGGAACTAACAAGATCCCCATATACAAATAGATCCCCAAAAATATCTCTGACGCTAAGAAGGTATCGGGAGTATATACCTTCAAATAACCTTGCACGACCTCGCGATTAACTCTAGTGTAAGTAGCCTCATGATCTTAGCGATTATAGAATGGATTTCTCCACTCCCTTAGTCAGACATATATGTTGATTTAATAGCCTTGGAGATGTTTACTCACAAAATCATATTCCAAGGCACTAAATCCTAAGCTATTTTGTGCACCCTAGAAAACAAAATCGTTACTAATAAATTTTAAATTATAGTGTTAATTTTAATGGTCGTTCTTACTCAAAAGGTGTGGTCATGAAACTAGTGATGTTATGACTCAACAAGTAAAGTAAATATGAATACAATGCAAAGTCCTAACTTCAATTTTCAAATGAATGATATGCTTCTTAAAAATGCAATTTTCAATTCAATTATGCAATTATGAATAAAAATGAAATCTTTCTTTACATGCACTAAGATAAATGACAAAGAATCAAAAGATCAAAATGTCAATCAATGCAAAATGCCTAATATTTTTGTATTTTCAATATAATAAAAATGAAAATACATGGACTCGACAACAACTTGATATATAAAGTCTCTACTATGTATAGAAAGAGACAACTCAAGTAGGATACCAAGGAGAAAAACACCCATCCCAATGTACAAGGAAAATCAAAATGAAAAGATGATGAGAAAGGAACTGCCCAAAAATTCAACCAAAGATAGGTTTCTTGTTATCGCACGAACACTTAACATTCACTACAGAGACCCAAGAAGAGTCAACAGTAATCAAAACCTACCCAGCAACAACCAAATCTAGCAAACAATCAAAATAGGTTGATGTACGCAATTTTTCAAGGGAAAAGCGTGTATGTATGCATCTTGCAGTATGAAAACAGGCGTATATATAGGACTGTCTAGCAAAAACCCTTGTATATCTATCAAAAACATAGCTAGGCTAAGGACAAGGCTGAAAGACTCAGACCCAAAGTGAGCAAAGGTTGTCAAGCAATGATACGACAAGAAACACAATATGAACGAGAGCAATCTAAGGAGAAAAACACTTCAAACCCTGAAAAAGAAGATTCAATCCCTAGTATGGTAACGAATTATGTTACAAGGAAAATCTCTCGATGGCTAGGGGAAAAGAACAATAGACAAAAATGACTATAGAAATCAACTTTATTCTCAAGTATGCTATATAAACAAATATGCTAGCAAGACAAGATAAAAGGACCACCTCGTCTAGACGTTCAACAAAGTCCAACATTGAGCACTTGACCCAAACAAATATACCTGCAACTAGTCCTCAACAACCAAGAAAAGAAAGCATATGGTGATAATATATGATGTTAGCACATTCAATAGCATAATCCATTAACATACATAAAAAATACTCCCATGGAATAACAATTCAAATATTTGCAAGATATCAATTGGATGAGAAAAGAGTATTTCTATTAATATGTAATCAACATACAAGCTTCCGTGTCGGCATGGTTCAAAACCAAGAAACCAAGTTCCTTCTAGTTGGGCCTCCACCACTTCAATACTCCACAAAAGTTAATCTCATGTAAGAGAGACAATGGATTTTTCACTCAATAAGGGAAGAGCTTGGGGGATGAACACTATGTTCATACTGAAAGGATAAAGGGATAAGTGAATAATTCCTCTAGAGTAACGTTTCTCTCAAACTTGAATTCTTTCTCCTCATTTCCAAAGCTAGGAATTTGCCCATTTATATCCTTTAAGTGGAATTTAAGGGCCGAGTTGGAATGTTTCTAGTATATGGAAGAAAGCGGATCATTGATCTCCTATCGTGACATGGAAACTCGACACTATTTTTCATTTTTGGGGACATTTACCGATGTACGTGGGTTTTAGTGGTGCAACCTTCGTATACGCATGTTGTATAGTAGGCAAGGTGTGTATATGTGGAAAAATTGTACTTTTAGCTATGGGATTTGCAAAAAGGGATGAAAATTCTGCATAGGGAAATGGAAAAAGTCCTTATGTGCAAGATTGCATGGGGTGAGGCAAATCTTTCTATAACAATGTGCATATGAGAAGAAATATTTTGAAGTGCTCAAATCATGGAACGTAGGGGTGACATGGAATTATTTTATGCCTGCCATGTGTCACTTTATTTTGTATCTTTAACAGGCCTTAGGTACTAATTGTGACATGACATGTGTCACTCGATGTTGAGGCCACATGTTACCCCATGTTTCTGACATGTGGCATCCCTTTTGTGCAGTATCAAGTGGACCCTAGAAGTTTTCCAATTCATCATTCTAAAGGAATGAAGTGTGAGGAATGTTAAACTCTCAAAGCTCCAAAAATCAGAGTAAATCCTCATTGTTTCTCGGGAGAGGACACACGACATTATATCTCGTAGTCCAGAGGCCCAAAGGCCAGAGTCCATCTCGACCATTGATGATAGAGGACATGTGGTGCCAGATCCCAAAGTCTGGATATCTGGTACCACAAGGGAATTGACTTGTAGGTTATTTTAAGTCGAGAACTCCCAAAGGTCGGAGTTAATCTCGACCGTTGATTGAGAGATGATACATGGAGGCAAGAGAGAGAATATCTGGTAAGTCAAAACTCCAGAAGATTTGTAGAGAAGTTCTTTGGAAGGCTCTAAATCCCAGATTCCCAGACTTGATCGTGGTCATTAGTTAACGAGAAGGAATGGTCCATTAATTTTTAGTTGTGAGTTCACCAATTCATCAATTTGGGAGGCAACACAAGATCACTAGAAAATTTGGGTCATTTTGTGACAATTATTTTGACACACTTGCGACATTATGTTGTGGATATTGCGATGAATATTGATTTACCCAAACATTGTTTTATGTGACATCGCACATGCGAAAAATCTTGATTAACGTCACAAGAGCGACGACAGTAGGGACGTTGTCACAATTGCAACAAAAAAATAAATATCGTCGCCAATACGACCAAGTAAATAATTCGTCAAAAGAGCGACACAGTAGGGAAATTGTCACACACTCGACAATGTAGGAAAAGTAAGTGAAAAAATTACAACAAATCATCTTTCGAAGAGTTCGTCGTGATTGCAATGAACACAGGGTATATGGTGATCAAATCACTATACAATTTATGTAGTTTGTACAACAATTTCGTCGTAACATTTGTACCGGTCATCACAATTGATATGAACATTATCGTCATTTGTATAGAAAATTCACCACAGGATTTTTTCCCGTTTTCGCAAGTGATACTAAAACTTTCATGATTTGTGTAGTGAATTCATCGCAGTATTTCTATGGTTCATCATAATTGAGACAAACACTTATGTGGTTTGTATAGAAAAATCGTCGCAGGATTTCTATAGTGTGTCTAAATTGCGATGACAACTTTTGTGATTTGTATAGTGAATTTGTCGCAGGATTTCTATGGTTTGTCACAATTGAGATGAAAACTTTCATGGTTTGTATAGAAAAATCATCGCAGGATTTCTATAGTGCGTCGCAAACTGTTTATTTTAAAAAAAAATTAAGAAAAAAATTTTGAGCAAAAAAAATAATATTTTATTTTTGAAGAAAGGGGGCATGTATTGGAAGAATATTATAGGCTATGAAGTTAATTATATTCTTGAAAACATTTCACAAAGGGAAATTCTCTTAAGTAAATAAGGTATGGGTAGATCGCTCTGCATGTGATTAAGCACCATCTATTTTGGATTTCAAGAATACAAATAAGCAGTGTCACATCCAATCAAGAGTTACCCTCAGATATTTATAGTTATTCTATCAATTCATCTCAATAGGCCCTCGTCTATATTCAAAAATTCAAGTATGCTAGAATAGAGATTGCCTTTTGTTGAAAGAATTTTTTGAAGGTCTTATTTTCACATTCAAGGGGGCATTAACCTAAGAGGAAGAATGCTCCATTAAATTGGGTTATTTACGATTATACTAAGACAGATAGAGAATATATATTTTCTAATAAAGACAAGTTCTAGTTGTATAATCCCTTAACATAGTGAAAAGAACAAATTTTTATGAATGTTTGGCATAGGAGAAATTCAATGAGTCAACCAAAAGATATATATGTAACAATATATATCTAATATGGATATGTTATTAAAATAGATAACATATACATATCAAATATATTTATATGTGTGATCTTTACTAAATCTATAAGTTGTAAGGTTCACTAAGCTCATCACGAGAGGCATTGAAAAACAAAGGCTTCTCTATTCTACTAAAAAATTTTAGGATTTTTATGGCTCCCTACAAAATTTTGTCTCTAGATGCATTCATGGATTTTCATCACAGTTGGTTTTATTAATCTTTAAATATTATCCACATTCCAAATCTTGTGGGAATCTTTAAAATGAAGGGCCATTCCATTTATTGGAAATATTTAGAAATATCATTCTAAGTCCAAAGCTTGTGGGAATCTAGTTGAGCAAGGCCATGGTTTCTAACATACGGAGGGTTTTCCTAGGGGGATAATACTAAGTCCTATTGTTGCATTTCTAGACAGGTGAGGACAAGGACTTTTTTTGACTTAGGTTGAATTCTCTAAATAGACGCTTCAAGAAAAGTAAGAGAATAAAATGCTCAATGAATGCTTGGAAGGAAAATACTTACTTTATTAAACACAACACACCAATGCACCATTAGTCATAATTAGTGATGAAGCAATATACAATGTTCAAGGTGAAACTTTCTAAGTAAAAAGTACATATTCATTCACAAGATAGTCATCATTTAGCAAATTTCATATGTGCAAGAAGTGAATCATGAACAAGTACTTATGAAACATTTAAGCAAGAAATTGGGTCTTTATGATAGCAATGAAATAGAGAATCATTGTAACAATTTCATAACCAATAAAAGTTTTCACCCATTCAATAAGTATATGCCATGAAACACATGAGGTGTCACTATTGTAAAGAGATAATAAGGCAATGAGCTCAATGTAATAACTTTAGAAGAAATACAACGCTACCGGATTAGCAAATTTCATTATTATATGTCAAGGCACAAAAATTATATCATTAACCAAACTTATCATTCATTCATCAACACTCTGAAATTAATTTGATTCTCATCATACAATATAAATCAATTCTTTGGAACCATGATTGTAGCATGAATCGACCCTCTCAACTAGCAAACAATATAAATGTTGCACTGTTTGGGTAGATTGTTTGGGGTGGTTAGGGTAGTAATGTATCGTGGTCAACCAACCAAGACAAAAGACATGCAAACATCACAAAAAAATATGGTTAACAAACCTTCATACAATAGTTAAAAGAGGAAAAGATTGGACGAGTTACAAGGTCCTTTGGAATTTCTTAACATATTTTGGCTTCTTTGGGATGTGGAAAACAAGGTGTCATAAAAACATTGCAAGAAATCAACACTTTAATCACCATTGAAAGTGGAATACTTCTACAGTTTTATGATAGTCCTGGATAGAGTTTTGGATAAAACATAGGAGGTAATGTCAAGGCTTGAAACTAGGTAATTTATCTCTCTTCAAAGTCATTTGGACACCTATGTAAATGAATATAATGAAATCCTCGAAACATTGGAAAAAGAGGAGGGTTCCAAATAGCCCCGCACAATAATAAATCTTTGCAGAAAAAGGAATACTAGAAAAATCCCAAAACAACAATAAACAACATGCAACGATTTCACTTTGAATTAGGTTGTTGGACCTTCCAATACATCCAATGATAGTTTATAATAACCTAGAACAACACTCCTTAAAAATGTTGCAATAAAAGTTATTTTCAACCCTAGTTATGTTGTATTGATTTCAACCATTCCAAGAAAAGTATGCATTAGGGAATTCATAAAAGTGATCAATTTCTACTTAAATTAAAAATTATTTTCAAACCCTCTTGTGATCAACATATAGATGTTTCTTTTAGAGCTAGTTAGCATGATTTGAACTAATATAAGTCAATGAGGCTCAATGCAATATAGATTGAGGATAACACATTATGAAAACCTTTCCTAGTACTATCAAGGTGAACTGAAAGGTTGGCCAAGAAAAAGGATAGAGCCATCAAATGTCCTACCTTAATGCATGAACAATAAATTCAATGATCAAAGGGGTAAGGTTATATAACTTACCTTGAGAACCCTCCCAAGTGGATCATTTCACCCTTAATTCTTTGGCCTTCTAGAAGCCCGTTTATTCCAAAAAAGCCTTTAAAAGTGCTTATACAAACCTTGAAAATGACTAAACATTAACAAAGAAAAGAAATAGATTTTCAAAAAAATATTAAGACAAGTTTCTCAATAATATCCAATGGTTTTAAATGAAGGGGGACTCTTCCTTTTATAGGTGAAGAGCCTCCTAAAATACAATAAAACACAATGTGCTAGATCAATACTATGAGGTCAAAACCATTAACACAGTCCATGGGAAAATACAACAAATCATCTAACAAATCCCTCAAAACTCTCCAAGAGCCAAATGACCCTAAAGAATGGTCCAAATATAATAATAAATGCCACAAGTGTGGGCTAGAGGGAGAGAATAAATTAGGTGCATTCCTCAATAAAGGTGAAATTTCCCCATGAGAGGGTGAATGGTGCAATTTTTGATATGGATGGAATGAATAACACTTGGGAGTTGGAAAATGATTAGCATGGTTGGCATATAGATAATGATATCTATCCTAAGAACCCAATTGTATAGGTTAATCCAAGAGATGAGACACTTCTGACATAAAACATGTTCCCCAAGGTACTACAAGGAAAGTCATAAAACCATGTAATATTATGAAATGCTACTAGGAAATCATTAGGTGTTTACCCCTTTATGATGAGATAATAAGTTACATCATCGTTTCCAAATAACTATTGATACATGGAATGTCAAACGAAGAAAGTAGGAACCATGCCATACCATATAACAATGCATCTAACTTATGAGGAGTTGGCATGAAAGTGAGCTACACCATAGTTGACCTAGCACAATCATATTTTTGGTGGAGATCAAGAAGAAATCTATCTAAATATAGGGAATATGAGCATGACACATCATGCAAGAAAAAACTCGAAACCCTTTCTAGCGCATCCAAAAATGTGTCACCCCTCATGGGGTAACATCTGGCTCCTACTCGTGGACATGCATTATGTGTGAGAATGTATGAGAACTCCATAATCTATGTAGACATATGTGTAACGAACATCCTCGTTACGCCGTAAATCCTCTTGTAACAAGTGCAAAACCTTTTTTTTGTGTTTCTGTGCATGTGTACAAGGGTAACAAGACATTATACTCTACACCACCACCTGACAACAAATCATGACTCAAGAAACTATGATATCAACATAAGGATCTAAGATGCACATCAACATCTGCCAGTAAAGAACAACATTCAACCGACAATTAAAAGGACTGACTACCCATGCATCCTACCATGCAATGGTTAGGACCTACAAGACACATAAGAAAATCTCAAGCCCAGGTTCCCATCGATTTTAACCATTTAATGTCTCAAGGCTGGTGATTCTTATGAGGAACATGGAGGTGTCTACATCTTGCCCAACACAATCAATACCAAAACTAAAAATGATAATCTACCAACATCAATGATTAACTAAGATTCATTCTATCAACCAAATTCAATTTAACCAAGGGTGAGAGTAAACTTTACTGTAATTCTTCGTACATTAACTTTAATTAACTGCACATTACTAATCTAGTTCTAAATCAATCCATCATCATCAAGGTTGTTAGCACATTAGAACACAATTTAGTTAATCATTCTATCTACAAGGCGCAAGAAATCCGATTTACAACCAATCACAACAATCCAAGCATCTAGCGTAATCCACTGAGTCTGCGATCATTGATCTCATCAAAGAATAATTTGGTTACAAATGAGGATGGAAAAGTTTAATTATTCTAGATTGTCATGATTGCAATCCTAAATATCATTAATTAGAACAAGTTACTTTATCTTGACAAAATTACAATTAAAGATATAAGTAAAGAATGCCTTGTAAGTATCCCATCTATATAAACTTGATGTCAAATATATGCAGTCTAGATCTATAAGTACTAATTAATTGAAGAAGTGTTAATTACATGTGTTAATGATATACTAAAATTAATGTAGATAAAATGGTGCTCTCAAAATAAAGTAAAAGCATCAACTATCCCTTATAATAATATCTCTTGAGGGTCTCTTGTTAACTTATCAAGAATGATTCTAAGATTCCTTCACCTTCCCAATGAATTAGTATAATATAAAACTTAAGTTGTTATTCAACACTTTGTTGAACTTGATATCTCCTTCCCAGGCCTTACTTTATCACTTCAAATTCAATTAAAAGGGGTTAGTTATGGTTGAAGTTGAGAGCATAGGGTAGTTCATACATTTATTCCCTATAACTTCAACTATTCGATAATACAAGATTAGAAAATTAATTGGATTTAAAAGAGAAGGTCCGAACACATTAAGAATATTGACTTAGGACAGGATGGGAGTATCATTATCGATTATCAAAAGAGAGGGAAATTTTAACAACCCAACCCTCATTCTCTTTATTAGAGGACATGACTATCCTTCCACACTCTTTATTATATAACAGAAATATTAAAAGGTGGAAGGGATAAGAAAATATAATAATCAGTAAGGAGTAAATGCTAAAAAGAAAGGGATCTTGTTGCTGTCAAAAAGTGTTATAAAAGCAGCCAGGAAGATTCTACGAGTCGTGCCATAAAGATACTACTAAAAAAAACATTTGTGAACAGGCTTGAAAACCAGACGTTGTCCATGTCACTTAGAACTTCTCAGTCATGCATTACTCTATAAAAAGTATCGCTTCATGTATCTAATTTTCAATTGAGTTAAGTTCTATTTCCAAACCTAACCTAAAGTCATGATCGAGTCTATAATTCAAGTGTCATAACCCTGTCCAAACACCATAGTCAGCCAAGTCTAAAAGCAAAGCGTGAAACACCAAGGAGATCCCACCAGCAGCCAAAGGTCTGGTACTTCACGTTATCAGAGTGTTGGGTGAACAGTGGTATCACGGCGGGTAAACAAACATTGGGTGAACAGTGGTATCACGACGAGTAAAAAAACGTTGGGTGAACAGTGAGTAATTACCACTATTAACGTTGAGTGGAATGTAAGATATACCAATCAGTCCTTCAAATAAAACAAGGTGGTGAAAACTAACATAAATGCAGTAAGGAAAATGCCTAGTACAAGCCACGAGGAGGGATCTTACCCGGAGCTAAAACCCAGGTACAACGCATCCAACATTGTCACTACCCAACAACAACCGGATATAAACACATACTGCGCACGCATTTGTGCATCTTTAACCGCACAACTGAAGGAATTTGAAACACATTTCAATAAAATGCATATGCCCGACCAGATCTGAGAAAAATCATTAGCCAATATAAACCCTGGACTAATCAATCAACACAACCAGCATTATCGCTGAGTAAGACCAGATGTGAGGAGGTGTGCCAGATACAGTCTAGTAAGTCACTACCAGATGGCCAAATGGGTATAATCGCCAACATACCAGAGTATAAATTGCCTTGGCCATAAAAATATAAATTTTTCTTTGAATTAAAAAAAAAATGGATTAAATTCAGAATGCCAGTGAATATAAAATATGATTTGTCATTTAAAATACAAATTGCTGACAGACCCAACATATAACAATGCCATGGCCATATATATATCTACCGAAGTATGAGTTTGCTTATCTTAATGTAGTCACTACCATGGTTCATTGTATAAATTATTTCCATAAAGAAAAACCACTACTATTACACATTATCACTTGCCAACACACAATAATAATTGAACTACTAAGTACACCGCATCCATGCATATACAACTTATGATTTATAACTATAACAGTGATTGTTTATGACTATAAAACTATGCAGTGATAAATTTTAAATGCAAATACACCACATCCAGGAAAATACAACGCGAAGAGTAACGTCGAAACTTAAGATCCAACCAATGAACAGTAAACTCAGACCAGAACATTGACCACAAAAATTAGGCAAAAAATCGAATGGGTAAAAGCTCAAGGAAGAATTCATCTACTTACAATCAACATACAGATCAAGCATAAGATCCTAATGCATTCTACTCTACAACATAATGAGCATACCTTTGCCCTGTCACCTACCTTGAATGACGTCTGCGTGCTCCATGATGCTCCCATTGGCCGACCGTCGAGACCTCACCAGTACCTCCCAACCAACGCTAGGGATACTCTACTTCCCCCTTAGCCCCCCGAGCCACAAAGGAGCCACAAAATATCCAGATGGTACACCTAGCTCCCAACTCACCTCGCAAGGCCGAGCTACCACTCCTATTCGAGCTGGGAAATCCCAACTCCCCCCAAGTAATCAGTCAAGTCCCAATCTGGCAGTGTAACGGTACGCTAACATCCAATCCCCCACTTCCTCCTCATTCCTCTCTTTTACAGAGTTTTAGAACTTCCCCAACATTCCCTAAATCTCATTTGATTTAAGTTTTAGTAAAAAAATTCTAAAATTTCTCCTTCGTACAAGTGTCATTCATCCCCCACATTCCTCCAATAATTATTTTCCTTAATTTATTAATTTGTCTTATTTTTCTCACCCCCTAGAGTTACTCCTAAATTTACTCCTAGGTATCCCTAGATTCCCTTACAGGTTTTAAGACTTTCCATAAAATGAAGTTTCTAATTTAGTTCAAAATTAGAAGTTTCTTAAATGTTGATTCTTTCCTAAGTTGGTCTCCTACTTTTTACCATGAGTTTCCCTCTTTCCCTTTTTATGTTGCCTTATTCCATAGTTTCCTAATTTTTATATTTCCCTCTTTTACTTTTATTATTAATTTAGTATCTTTTTAAACTATCAAAAGTTAAAATAAATTAATTTCTTCTTGACATTTTATATCCATTTTTTTTTTATTAAATTCTTACTCTCTTCATTTTACCCCCAAAATTTATGAAGACCAAAACTATTAGTTAAGTGGTTTTTAGTTTAAATTTTATTATTTTATTTTTATAAGGTATATTTTCTTAAGGGTAGACAAAATTTTACCCCTAGAGAAGTTTTAGACTTAGAACTTAGATTATGAATTGGGCGACAATTAATTAGGGAAGTTGTTTTAAAATTTCTTAAAGTGTTGTTTGTCTGAGGGCCATCTAGGTTCGTTCCTTTATCATTATCAATGCAATGTTCCCTTCAGGATGCACTATGTGCTCCAAGGGATCCACTCGCCTCTTTTGTCTCTTTTGCGCGACGTGCCCTTTAGGATGCACCACGTGCTCCAAGGGTGCCACTCGCTTCTTGATTGATTGGTAGACATCAATAACCCCTGGAGTCAACACTCTGCTAGGTGAACTTGTTGGAGACTAAGGGATTCTAAGGAATAAGGCCCCTGCCTTATTATGCACCCCTTAGAATCATCGTGAGCGATTGTCGCAGTATGCCCTCGCGGCATCGTGGATCCTCTCAAACTAGGTAATCGTTAACCTATAGTTCAAGCCAGGATGAGAGTGCTAGTAGGCTGTGGCAGGGTTGTTGTCCACACCTCTCCCTCAACCTTTCTGGTATTCATGTGTGGCCCCTTTACTCCATATGTGAGTCTAGTCGACAAGCTATCATCAGCTTGCATCATCAACAATCATGTCAGACATGTCCACATCATATCATCTAATCAAATGTACTAAAATCACAGTAAAATAATCAAACCTCAATAGCACACTCCCTAACTCGATCCGGAGTCCAAGGGTTTTGTCAATGCCTCTGCATCCTCAAGGTCCCAAACCCTGCACACTCAATAAAACCAAGTCAATAGCACCTATATAAGTCAATGCAGTAAAACATCATGTCATCTATAATAACACATCATAATCAAGGACAAATGTTTTAATATCATAATAGTCTGGATCACTTGCAAGCAAGTGTCCTCAAAGAATAAGTTTTCTCAGTGTGCCAGAGAAGGATGTTACATAAACCCCCTCTTGGTCTAAACTTCATCCCGAAGTTTTTCAGTATAAATGCTGAAATAAGTGTATGACAGTATCATATGTCTATATATCAAACAAAAATGGAAACTGTTGGCGCATGTCATATGCGTCCTTCTAGGTCGGCGAGTGCGGACTATAATTGTCCCACTGAACCTTGACCCGATCTACCGTTCGACATCATAACTATCAAACATGGTGATCTAATATGCTGACTGGCTTAGCCATGAGCACTCCCTCATCTGATACCTGCAAGGAACTCATGTCAATAACATGCGTAGGATCACTAATATAATGTCTCAAAACAGATACATGAAAAACATCGTGCATATGCCTCAAACAATCAAGCAAGGCTAGTCAATAGGCCACGGGCCCCTTTCTCTCCACAATCTTGAAAGGTCCCATGAACCTAGGAGAGAGTTTAACTCCCTTTCCAAACTTGATCGAACTCTTATGCGGTTTAACCCTCAAGAAAACTCGATCGCCGATCTTGTAACTACGGTCGACTCGATGCGTTTCGGCATAACTTTTCTGTCGATCCTGTGCTTCTTTAATCCTTTGTCTTATGGTTTGCATTTTCTCTTCCATTTCCTGGATTGCTTCTGGTCCCACCAAGACCCTATCCTCAAGCCAATTCCAACTTAAGGGAGTTTGACACGGTCACCCATAAAGAAACTTGAAAGGCACCATCTTAATGGTGCTCTGGTAACTATTGTTGTAAGCGAACTCCACTAGTGGAAAGAATTCCTCCCAACTCTTCTATTGGTCCATCACATACATGCGCAACATATTTTCCAAGGTTTGGTTCATTCATTCTGTCTGCCCATTAGTCTCTGGGTGATACGTAGTACTAAAGTTAAGTTGGGTTCCCAAGGCCTCTTGGAAACTCATCCAAAATCATCCATTAAACACTGATCCTCAATCAGATATAATATTCTTAGGAACGCCATGCATCCTCACAATCTTACTGATGAAAACTCTAGCTATGTTAGGTGCCTGATACGTCGTATGCATAGGAATAAAGTGAGCACTCTTCGTCAGAGTGTCTACTACTATAAAAATCAAGTCATGTCTCCTTGCCTTCAGTGGCAATCCAACAATAAAATCCATCGAAATAACCTCCCATTTCGATTCCAGGATGGCATGTGGTTGAAGTAATTTTGTTGGGTGTCTATGTTCAGCCTTTACCTGCTGACACTCTAGACATCTGGCCACATAGTTGACTATGTCGACCTTCATTCCCTTTTAGAAGAATAAGGGTTTAAGGTCTAACCTCATCTTCGTGACCCCCGGGTGAGCCATGTAAACTTCTCTATGCACCTCACTCAAGATCAACATCCTCAACTCATTGTTTGGCGGTACATAAATTCAACTTTTAAACATCAATAAACCATCGCTATCAATTGAAAATCCATCGTATTGTGGTACCATCATTGTGTTTTGTCTGATAAAACCCTCGACCTCTTTGTACCAGTCATTGTCACGTTGTAAAGTGAGAATCTTCTCATGTAGATTCCTCTGAAGAGGCCACACCGAAAAGATGTGTGGTCTCTAACTCAAAGCATCTGCTACTCAGTTCACTGTTCCCTTTATGTAAGTAATCTCAAAGTCGTACTCACTAAGCAATTCTGACCAACGCCATTGTCACGCGTTCAGGTCGCTTTGCGTAAAAATGTGTTGTAGTCCACAATGATCAGTCTTTAGTTCAAATTTTCATCCAAAAAGGTAGTGTCTCCAAACCTTCAAGTCATATACAATAGCTAATAACTCCAAATCATGCGTCACGTAGTTCTCCTCATGCCTTCTCAGTTTCCTCGAAATGTAAGCAATCACTCATCCGTCTTGCATCAAGACTCCGCCTAAACATTCCTTGGATCCATCTGTGCATACCAAGAAGTCTACATCCATTTTAGGGACCTTTAGTATCGGTGCTATCGTCAACAACTCTTAAAGCCTCCGAAATTATTCCGCGGATTTCTCGGTCCAAACAAACTTCTTATTTTTCTTTCGCAATTCCGTGATCAGATTTTCTATCTTCGAAAATCCCTCGAAAAACTGTCGATAGTATCCTACTGAACCCTTAAAGATACGCACTTCTGTGACATTCATCGGCACATGCCATTCCATAATAGCCTCGACCTTTGTTGGATCCACAATGATACCTTCGTCGGAGATGACATGCCCTAAGTAGTGAATCCTCGATTGATAAAAAGAGCATTTGGACAACTTCCCATACAATTTGTGCTCTCGCAAACATTGTAGTACCAAGCGAAAGTGCTCGTCAATGAATACTTGGATGAATATCGTCAATGAATAATTGGATGAATACTTGGATGAATATCGTTAATGAATACTTGGATGAACCTGTCCAAGTACTCGCAGAACACCCCATTCATCAAACTCATAAATACCCCTGGGGCGCTTTTCAGTCCAAATTGTAAAATAGTACACTTGTAGTGTCCAAACCTCGTCTTAAAGGTGGTCTTAGGGACGTCATCTTCCTTGATCTGTAACTAGTGATACCCTGATCACAAATCGATCTTGGAGAACATTGTCGTACCCTTCACTTGATCAAACATAGCATCAATTCTCGGCAAGGGATACTGATTCTTGATCATAGCCTTGTTCAGTTAACGGTAGTCAATGCAAAGCCTCCACGATATGTCCTTCTTTTGAATGAAAATAATAGGTGCACCCCATGGTGACACACTAGGACATATCAGTCCCAGGTCCAGCAACTCCTTCAATTGCATTTTCAACTCTTGCAACTTCGAGGTCGACATCTGATAAGGCGTTCTTGCTATCCGTTCGGTCCCTATTTTTAGGTCTATGGTAAAATCCAATTCCCTTTTTGGCGGCATCCCAGGTACCTCCTCTAGAAATACATCCACAAACTCTTTCACCACCAGAAGGTGTTCCAGACCTTCCGCTACTCTCTTCTCATTTAACGCAAGGATCGCATAAAGCTTGCACCCCTTGCGCATACTCTTCCATAGCTGTAAGGAAGAGATGAAACTTAGGGAAACTCCCTAGTTCCAGCCTACAATGACATGTCTCTATCCCTCGTCATCAACCAAACTCAACCATTTTATCTTACAGTTGAGTATCGTCTCATGTGATTCTAACCAATCCATACCAATCACGACGTCATAAGATCCTAAGATCATGATGTACAAGTTGGCCCTCATGAAAAACTCTCCCAGGTTAAGGAAACAACCCCTAACCTTTCCTCCTACCTTCTATTTGGCTCCCAAAGCCATCTCTATGAAGCTAAAATCATCCTGTTTGACTACCTTTACCTTAATCCTTTTTAGCCTTACACCATAAATGAAACTCTTGGTAGCACCAGGATCTATCAAAATACTAAGGGTCTGGTCAGCGACAATACCTGTTGTATCGAGCACATTCGACTAATGCTCTGCCTAGTGGTTGTTCACCGCTGCATGAATCCGATGGGCCTTGCCCATATCTCCCACGGTAGTGGGTCCTGCTGATCCAGATGCTCTGGTCCTCTCCACAGGATAACCCTGCTAGTAGTGTGGCTCCCCACGTGTCCAACACCCCTTCTTTGGCCCAGTAGTCCTGGTACCCAAAGTAGAAGATGACAGCCCACCGGCCTGGAACCCTGGTCTGTTCTGTTGAACAGGCCTAAACTGTTGTTGTTGTGGGTGATGTTGTTGCTGATGCTGTGGTCCCCAATATCATGTTTGATGTTGAGGCAGTGATCTCCAGGGTGTCATGAAATTCGATCCCCTCTGGAAGCCACGATATCCTGGCGTATGTCTTGCTGGTGTCTAGTGCTGCTATGTTCTCGATGGGACATGCCCTGCTGGTCTCGCTGGAGTCCTGATCTGACCCCCATTGATAAGATCCTCCTCTGCTATGAGGGCCTTTTGGATGACATCATGCAAGGTTTGAGGCATTAGAATCCTAACCTTTGCATGCATGCTATCTTTAAGGCCAAACATGAACCTGTTGATCTTAAGTTTCTTCATGTTAAGGTGTGGAGCATACCGAAGCGGCTCCATAAAACAGGCCTCGTACTCGAGCACCATATGACCTCCCTATCGTAAGGCGTTGAACTCATTGAGCTAATTCTCAATGAATTCCTCTGAAAGGTACCTCTCTCGGAACCGTTCCTTGAACAGTTCCCATGACATGTCTTCGAAAACCATGTTTAGCTATGGTAGGAGCATCTTCTACCATAGAAGAGCACTCCCTTTCAGTTAAAATAATTCCATGCGAACCTTCATGTTGGAGGTATAATCACGAAGTGTGAAGCACACTGCCATATTCTTCAACCATGCCATATTCTAGAGTTCACGGTGAATGTTACTAGTAACGGTCATTGCACGCGGTGGAAAATCAGTGGGTGCCAATGCTCTAGCCTCGTCTCTGTCCAAACAGTTGATCAGTGCCTCAGACATGCGCTGGAAAGATCTCATCATTCTGATAACATCACCAAGTACTATCTTCTCCTATCTGAAAACCTGCTCGTCTCCATGGGGGTTAGACCCCTCAGGTGTGGATGCTACTGGAGGCGTCACGCCTCCTAACCTAGCACCTCGTCGTCTACCTCCACGGCGTCCTCTAACCATGATTACTTGCACGCACACAATCAACTCGATTAGCAATAGTATAATCCAATCATGTCAATGAAAGCCATAGCAATCCCAAGTCCTGGGTTGAACCTGGCTTTGATACCATATGTAACAAACCTCCTCCTTACATCGAGAATCCTCTTGTAACAAGTGCAATTTTATTTTTTTTGTGTGTGTTCGTGTGTACAAGGGTAACAAGACATTATACTCTGTGCTGCCACCTGATGACAAATCGTGATGCAAGAAACTATGATATCAACATAAGGATCTAAGATGCACATCAACATCTTCCATTAAAGAACAACATTCAACTGACAATTAAAAGGACTGACTACCCATCTGTCCTACCCTGCAATGGTTAGGACCTCCAAGACACATAAGCAATGCTCAAGCCCAGGTTCCCATCGATTTTAACCATTTAAGGTCTCAGGGATGGCGACTCTTATGAGGAACATGGAGGTGTCTACATCCTGCCCGACACAATCAATACCAAAACTAAAACTGCTAATCTACCAACATCAATGATTAACTAAGATTCGTTCTATCAACCAAATTCAATTTAACCAAGGGTGAGAGTAAACTTTACTGTAATTCTTCGTACATTAACTTTAATTAACCTCACATTACTAATCTAGTTCTAAATCAATCCATCATCATCAAGGTTGTTAGTGCATTAGAACACAATTTAGTTAATCATTCTATCTACAAGACGCAAGAAATCTGATTTACAACCAATCACAACAATCCACGCATCTAGCGTAATCAACCGAGTCTACGATCATTGATCTCATCAAAGAATAATCTGGTTACAAATGAGGATGGAAAATTTTAATCATTCTATATTGTCATGATTGCAGTCTTAAATATCATTAATTAGAAAAAGTTACTTTATCTTGACAAAATTACAATTAAAGATATAAGTAAAGAATGCCTTGTAAGTATCCCATCTATATCAACTTGATGTCAAATATATGTAGTCTAGATCTATAAGTACTGATTAATTGAAGAAGTGTTAATTACATGTGTTAATGATATACTAAAATTAATGTTGATAAAATGGTGCTCTCAAAATAAAGTAAAATCATCAACTATCCCTTATAATAATATCTCTTGAGGGTCTCTTGTTAACTTATCAAGAATGATTCTAATATTCCTTCACCTTCCCAATGAATTAGTATAATATAAAACTTAAGTTGTTATTCAACACTTTGTTGAACTTGATATCTCCTTCCCAGGCCTTACTTTATCACTTCAAATTCAATTAAAAGGGTTAGTTATGGTTGAAGTTGAGAGCATAGGGTAGTTCATACATTTCTTCCCTATAACTTCAACTATTTGATAATACAAGATTAGAAAACTAGTTGGATTTAAAAGAGAAGGTCTAAACACATTAAGAATACTGACTTAGGACAGGATGGGAGTATCATTATTAATTATCAAAAGAGAGGGAAATCTTAACAACCCAACCTTCATTCGCTTTATTAGAGGACACGGCTATCCTTCCACACTCTTTATTATATAACAGAAATATTAAAAGGCAGAAGGGATAAGAAAATATAATAATCAGTAAGGAGTAAATGCTAAAAAGAAAGGGATCTTGTTGCTGTCAAAAAGTGTTATAAAAGCGGCCAGGAAGATTCTACTATTCGTTCCATAAAGATACTACTAAAAAAAAACATTCGTGAACAAGCTTGAAAACCAGACGCTGTTCACGTCACTTAGAACTTCTCAGTCACACATTACTCTGTAAAAAGTATTGGTTCATGTATCTAATTTTCAATTGAGTTAAGTTCTATTTCCAAACCCAATCTGAAGTCATGACCGAGTCTATAATTCAAGTGTCATAACCCTGTCCAAATGCCATAGTCAGCCAAGTCCAAAATCAAATAATGAAACACCAAGGAGATCCCACCAGGAGCCAAAGTTATGGTACTTCACGTCATCAGAGCGTTGGGTGAACAGTGGTATCACAGTGGGTAAACAAATGTTGGGTGGACAGTGGTATCACGGGGGGTAAACAAACGTTGGGTGAATAGTGAGTAATCACCACTATTAACGCTGAGTGGACTGTAGGATATACTAGTCAGTCATTCAAATAAAACAAGGCGGTGGACACTAACATAAATGTAGTAAGGAAAATGCCTAGCACAAGCCACGAGGAGGGATCTTACCTAGAGATAAAACCCAGTTACAACGCATCCAACGTTGTCGCTACCCAACAACAACCGGATCTAAACACAGACTGCGCATGCATTTGTGCATCTTTAACAACACAACTGAAGGCATTTGAAACTCATTTCAATAAAATGCATAAGCTTGACCAAATGTGAGAAAAATCATTAGTCAATATAAACCCTAGAATAATCAATCAACACAACCAACATTATCACTAAGTAAGACCGGATGTGAGGAGGTGTGCCAGATACAGTCTAGTAAGTCACTGTCAGATTCCCGAATGGGTATAATTGCCAACATACCAAAGGATAAATCGCCTTGGCCATAAAAATATAAATTCTCCTTTGAATTAAAAAAAATCTGGATTAAATTCAGAACGCCAGTGAATATAAAATATGATTTGTCATTTAAAATACAAATTGCTAACAGACCCAACATATAACATTGCCATGGCCATATCTATCAACCAAAGTATGAGTTTTCTTATCTTAATGCAGTCACTACCATGGTTCGCTGTATAAATTATTTCCATAAAGAAAAACTACTGATATTACACATTATCACTTGTCAACATGCAATAATAATTGAACTACTAGGTACACTGCATCCATGCATATACAACTTATGATTTATAACTATAACAGTGATTGTTTATGACTATAAAACTATGCAATGATAAATTTTAAATGCAAATATACCACATCCAGGAAAATACAACATTGAAACTTAAGATCCAACCAATGGACAGTAAACTTAGACTAGAACGCTGACCAAAAAAATTAGGCAACCAATCGAACGGGCAAAAGCTCAAGTCAGAATTCATCCACATACAATCAACATACAGATCAAGCATAAGTTCCTAATACTCTACAACATAACGAGCGTACCTTTGCCTTGTCTCCTGCCTCGAATGATGTCTATGTGCTCCGTACTTCTCTCGCTCGCCAACCGTTGAGACCTCACTGGTACCTCCCACCCAACGCTAGGGGTAATCTACTTCCCCCTTAGCCCCCCAAGCTGCAAAGGAGCCACACAATATCCATATGGTATGTCTAGCTCCCAGCTTGCCTCGCAAGGCCGAACTACCACTCCTATCCAAGCGGGGAAATCGTAACTCCCTCCAAGTAATTAGTCAAGTCCCAATCTAGAAGCGTAACATTACGCTAATAGCCGATCCCCCACTTCCTCCTCCTTCCTCTCTTTTATAGAGTTTTAGAATTTCCCCAACATTCCCTAAATCTCATTTGATTTAAGTTTTAGTAAAAAATTTCTAAAATTTCTCCTTCGTACAAGTGTCATTCATCCCCCACATTCCTCCAATAATTATTTTCCTTAATTTATTAATTTGTCTTATTTCCCTCACCCCCTAGAGTTACTCCTAAATTTACTCCTAGGTGTCCCTAGATTCCCTTACAGGTTTTAATAATTTCCCTAAAACGAAGTTGCTAATTTAGTTCAAAATTAGAAGTTTCTTAAATGTCGGTTCTTTCCAAAGTTGGTTTCCCGCTTTTTACCATGAGTTTTCCTCTTTCCCTTTTTATGTCGCCTTATTCCCTAGTTTCCTAATTTTTATATTTCCCTCTTTTACTTTTATTATTAATTTAGTATCTTTTTAAACTATCAAAAGTTAAAACAAATTAATTTCTTCTTGACATTTTATATACATTTTTTTTATTAAATTCTTACTCTCTTCATTTTACCCCCAAAATTTATGAAGAACAAAACTATTATTTAAGTGGTTGTTAGTTTAAATTTTATTATTTTATTTTTATAAGGTATATTTTCTTAAGGGTAGACAAAATTTTACCCCTAGAGAAGTTTTAGACTTAGAACTTAGATTATGAACTGGGTGAAAATTAATTAGGGAAGTTGTTTTAAATTTTCTTGAAGTGTTGTCTGTCTTAGGGCCATCTAGGTTTGTTACTTTATCATTATCAACGTGACGTGCCCTTCAGGATGCACTGTGTGCTCCAAGGGTGCCACTTGCCTCTTTTGTTTCTTTTTCGCGACGTGCCCTTTAGGATGCACCACGTGCTCCAAGGGTGCCACTCTCTTCTTGATTGATTGGTAGACATCAATAACCCCTGGAGTCAACACTCCACCAGGTGAACTTGTGGGATACTAAGGGCTTCTAAGGAATAAGGCCCCCACCTTATTGCACGCCCCTTAGAATCATCGCTAGTGACTATTGCAGTCTGCCCTCGTGGCATCGTGGGTCCTCTCAAACTAGGTAATCGTTAACCTATAGTTCGATCCATGACAAGAGTGCTAGTAGGTTGTGGCAGCGCTGATGTCCACACCTCTCCCTCAACCTCTCTGGTAGTCGTGTTTGGCCCCTTTACTCCATATCTGATTCTGGTCGGCAAGCTATCGTCAGCTTGCATCATCAACAATCATGTCAGACATGTCCACATCATATCATCTAATCAATGTACTAAAATGACAGTAAAATAATCAAACCCCAATAGCACACTCCCTGACTCGATCCGGAGTCCAAGGGTTTCGTCGGTACCTCTGCATCCTCAAGGTCTGAAACCCTACACACTCAGTAAAATAAAGTCAATAGCACCTATCTAAGTCAATGCAGTAAAACATCATGTCATCTATCATAACGCATCATAATCAAGGAAAAATGTTTTAATATCATAATAGTCTGGATAACTTGCCAGCAAGTGTCCTCAAAGAATAAGCTTTCTCAGTGCGCCAGAGAGGAATGTTACACTATGACCTACACACCATATAACTTGGGAAATGAAACAAAATTTGGGGTGAATCTACCACCCTAGTTAGAAATAAAAAATACTTGGCACAAATAAAAAAACTTCACCAAATATAAACATGAATGTAAAGCAGGAAAACACGTGTAAGAAATTATTCTAAGGAAAATCAAATGCCTCAATAAAATTAGGCAATGCATGAAAGTAAACACACAAAAGAAAGGAAAACATGAATGGAAGGGAAAAAATCATTCTAACTACTACTCAAAGATCATATCCATGCGTTATCCCCTATTGGATAACTAAGGGATGTGGCTGCTAGGTGAAATAAAATATCCAAATCAACCATTCAAGGAGCTTACCAACATATGGAAACCTTCCCTTGTGTTTGGTCATCATCCAAAAAATGGATATGCCAAGCATCAAGTGGGTATCAAGAATAATCTAACTCACTCTCAAGTCTAGAACCTAGGTAAGGTAATATCTATGAAGTAGAAATCCCAAACTATACTAAAGTTGACTCACCTCTCCACAAAATTTCTCCATCCAAAGGTCAATAGGGACAATATAAACACAAAAATGGGTCAAGAGTACATTCAATTTTCTTGTAATATCATGGAGGACAAAATATTGTGAAGGAAACTACAGCGATGCAGATGGTTTGGAGTTATGCAACAACTTCACTTGGAGTGATTATTTTATTGTTTTGAGGGTGTGTTTATCTCACACACCTTATTGAATATATTTGGGGGATAAACTAGGTCTTTTCTCATAGTCACAGTGATCCCTTACAGATCAATGAAGATTTTTTAAAGGGACAAATTAGTTGACATATGGTCAAAAATCTCTCATTGTTGCCATTATTGTGCCCTCTAATCAACAAAGTGAAGATTTGAATTTATGTCAAGATTATAACAATGAGTGTTTATATCATGAACGTCTATATGGATTAACATCACCATGAGAAGATTAAAGTAGGAAAATATGAAGAAAGTCTTGAAACCTTGAATAACCCTCCACATATTGTAAACATGAAGATTGAGATGATGCACATGTCTTATAAGATTGTAGACACCAAGTATTATAAGAGAATATGGAATTATCATTAAGTGTATAACAAAATTACATTCACAGATATATACAAGTCATAGAAATATCCTTGTTTATATTATCAGATGAAAAAGTACCCATAATGTCAATGCATTATATGCATCATTACATGTTCAACTATATAATGTACATCTAATTGTCTTATAAAATTATTACATGACATCATGAATTTCTTTTAGTCTTCTTTTGTGATTTACAGGTCTTAAGTAATTCATCCATCTCCATGTCTTCGTTTACTAGGTGATCTTCAACAACTGATGTTATTTCAGTCCTTTCACGTCAAGTACATCTAGTCTCATACCCACAGCGTGGATGCTGCTGTGAGGGACAATCACCTACAAAAATAAAAAAAATTAAATTTATATGGAAAATTCTTAAATATCATTGAAGTAGTTCATTAATATTAAAAAAAAACTCTGCAATGTAATTATTTACCTGGTCTTCTAGTCGGCACTGTTGGAATGGTTGTCGGCCTGTTCACCTGATCTTCAAGTCGAGGAGGATCAACCGTTACATTCTCTACCATTGAAATGCCAAAATTTATAAGTACATAATTATTAAGTATATGATTAATACATAGACATTTTACTGTCATGGGCCTCAATCACATGAATGTCTTGAGGCTGCACCTCACTGGGATGGGGTTGTTGGGGAGAACCATGATCTTCTAGTTTTGTTTCACTATCAACGCTCTGTTTTCCAGTACTAATGGTTTCATTGATAGTGATGCTCCCCTGATTAAAACAAAGTAAGACATTAAATTATGGAGGATATCAAACATTTACATATTTTATAAGTAATGAAAGGTTAATGTGGACTAATTTTTATTTATCTTATCCCGAAAATTGGATCTTAGGGTCTACCCCATGCTTTTTCTACGATGAACCATGTCTGTATAACCGTACTTGCAACCAAGTTGGAGGTCTTCCTCCGTGCTTTCAATTCCGAAGTCATCGCCCTGCATTGCATAAGGGTATGGTTTTTTAATGTTTTTGGCTACAATTACCTGAACGTTGTAAGGTGATACAAATAATATTCTTAAGATGTTTGGGTACTTACGATTCATGACTGTAACCTCGAGTAGCCGCCCTGGCCTAGCCTGTGTTGGCCATGTTTGGAAATCCTTTCTTTGGAGCCCTTCGAAGTGTCAGGTAACCTATCATCAAAATTTTCAAGTATGTTATATTTAACCACACTTTTATTTAGATCTAAAGAAAAATAAAGGTGGTATTGAAATCAAAATATTGTAATTTACCTTGGTGTACCAGTTATTTGTTCTCCTAATTTTTTTTAAATCTTCTCTTTTGCATCATTAATGATTTCCTTCCACTCCCTCTCTGGAATTGAGGGATAATGCTCATACCTAGGATTTCTTGCCAATATTCGTCTATAAACATCCCGCATATATTTTAAATATTCACCTGCTGCAGAGGTGACTATTTTTTTATCGAACGTGTCTACTCCAAAGAGGCCTTCAAGATAATCCATAAGTTCCTTTTTGAGGTTGGAATTCTGGAAATTCCACCTCATGCGTACGGTTGCCCCAAAAATCATCAAGGACTTTATCTCTAGGTACCTATAAAAAAGGTTGTTTCCTACACACAAAAACATATGATCATTAATTTAAAATTAATAATCTAGATGATTTATGTATGAGAAGGACAACATTAAACAATTAAAATATAAATTAAAAATACCTGGGAGTCTTGATTGTTTTAATGGAAGTCCATTATCGTCGACCAAAAATGTGCACGGACGGTTCCCCATGCTTGTCACATGGCTAGCTCCAAGAAAATCAACCATGTCAACCACATCACCATGAGCCTCATCTCTGCCACCATCTCTAGACTTTGATTGAGGTGTTTATGTCTAGAAGTGTGTGTCATGGATCCTATCTAAATTAGGTGTGGAAGATGGATAAGTAAATAGTACTCTAGAAGTTGTATGACCGCCCACATCAGGACTCTGTAGCATCTCTGTAGCACCACTACTACCAACACTGGGCTGAATAGGATCCAAAAATGACTTTAAAAAAAAGAAAATGTTTTTTCGTGAGATAATGTAAAAGTTAAAGAACAAAGTATCATAATTGAACATGAGTACATTAAAAAAAAACAATTTAAATTATGGTTGTTACCTTATATATGTTAAGTTGTGACATAAGGAGCTTGATCTTTTCTTTGATGTCGAGAGTTTGATCTGGACGATCTAAGAAGCTAGCAAGTTCCTTGTTCACTTTAATGATATTTTTTTTATTAAGACCATTAGATCAGTGGATGAATAAAACCCCTCCTCATCGACGGAATCATGATCAACATGTCCTCCAGACTACATATAATTTCAACAAAAACAATGTTATTTTAATAAAATTATATAAGAAAATAATAAAAATAGCATAAAATGAAAGTGGAAATTCATAATCATTTACATGTTTTGTGGCTAGCCCTTTTCCAGGATCATCCTTCCACATTATAATGTAATTAGAACCCCCAAATATTTAAAAAATCGTTAATGATAACAAAAAAACAATGTTAAAGATAATATTTACAACAATGTTAAAGATAATAAAAAAATATAATGCAATAAGTAGAGGTTTCTTAAAGAGGTGTTGCATAAGAACCTGCACACTATTAGTCAATGTTTCTATTCGATTCAAATGGTAATACACTAATAACTCTTCCTTGGGAGCTATCTTTTTTATTGTGCACAGGACTACCCGATTCTCTTCACGTCCCTCATATATGTAATTTGGTTGTTTGTTTGTTGTCTCATGTCTTGTGTTGTTTATAAACCCTGCAATATTGTTGGAATCTTTAGGCCTTCCATCAATATAGATAGTTGTTCCCTTATTTTTATCCGTGTTTGTTAGTTGTATATAATTTGCGGCGAGTGCATATCTACGCATACTCGCATGTATCGGACCAACCGCATCCAATCGTTATAATTGTAACATGGTCCGACATAGTCCATCAATTCAGTTATTGCATTGTATTTTATAATTATTCCATCCATGGAAAATAGCCCCAAGCCATGCAAGGAGGATGGTGCAATGTGATATGTCCTATTGTTGACAACGAAGTCAACATCTATAGGAGGTAGTTCCTTAGGTACCCATTGTTTCACGAGATGCTTATACCTAAGTGGAACCTCTATGTCTCATATGCTCTCATCATCATAAGAGCATGATCATCCTTCGGAAAGAAAAAATTTCATGTGTCTACAAAATTGTATTCTAACTTTTTCACCTCTGGTCCTTGTTTTCTTATCATATCTACTATATGCAATCGCATTTCCCTCTATTTTTCCTAAGATTTTCTTACTCGACGAAGAAATATCTAACAGGTACCTATTTGGTTGTACCTTCAGTTGCATGTGCACATGTAGTTAGTTAGTAGTCCATCATCATCCTAGTTCTAATTTATGAACTTTTTTTCAATATTCAAAGTTCTAAATAAAAAATTTATATCTTTAGTTTTGGATGCACAATTAGACTAGGGTGTAATTACCAATATTAGTGGTCAACCACCTAATTTAATGTGATATACCTCTTTATTTTGGACATATGAAGGACATGAGGATTTCAAAGTAAGATAAAACATTCATTTACATGATCTAGGTTCCTATTCATGCCCCCCTTCATTGGACCAAAAGAAAACACAATTCAAAAATCCATCCTCTCATCTTTTTAAGAAAACATGATTCAAATACATCCTCTCCTCTTTTTAGTCCTTGCAAAGCAAGGACTATAATAATCACCTCATGCAAATAATTCATATGTATAGAACATGTAACAAAAAAATATTTATGTTATGGTAAAGTTATAGAATTTTGTATTTTCCGCCATATTGATTTTTTCTTGAGTTGTACAAATTGTGTAGTTTTTATTGTTCTCTAAATAAGATGGTCTCTATCCCTATGGACATTGATGGTCTCTCTTTCGATGGTCCCCACAATCTAAGGAATACCAAGAAAACAATGTGTTGCATTTGTCAAGATAATATCCACAATACATTTTAATGTTGGGACAATGAAAGAAACAAGCCAAAATATTAGACAATATATAACATACAAACAATAGACAAGAATTAGGTTGCACAAGGTGAAGAGGGGTTGGTGAATATATAAGAAGAGGTGGCTATGGTGAAAGAAGAAGAGGTGGAGGTGGTCGACATGGAGGAAGAAAAGGGAAGGATACACTTTTGTGAAAAACCCCTCAAATAAAACCCAGAAGGAAAGAAAACAATATGTACTCATATTTGACAAGACAAAAGGAATATGGTAATGAATCCATATAAATTTTAAGAAAATTGGATAAAGAAGAATAATTTCAATGCTCTAGATGAATTTTTGGATCCATCAAGTGAGGAATAATTCATATCAAGGATGATATAATTGATGACTATATTAGATGCATCAGGCTGCCGTTGGAAGTGAAGAATGCTACTTGTTCGTTACCTTAATTTAACACCTCATCACTTGGTCAATGTGTCATGCCACCATTGGATGTGAAGAATTTCAAATTTAAACTATCCTTGTTGCCACCTCATCATATAGTCCCTATGTCAACTTGTCATTAGATGTGAAGAAGGATTAATGAGCAAAGATGGGTGGATTAGTTATCTCTGGTTACCACTTGGTCCACATGTCATGTTTTCATTGGATGTGCATTTTGAATAATGCCACAAACTAATCCTTAAATATGCTAAGCCAAAAATGCATCTTGATCTAGAATCTCTAGCAGAAGTTGTTGTGAACCTCAACAAAGATCCTAAAGGGTAGACAGATCGAAGAAATTCCATTTTTTGCAATTTTAAAAATGACTTCAAAGACCTGCAGTTTCGACAGCTTAACTGAATTTGAAAAAGCATTGTTAGCTGTCGAATCCCAGGAATTTTGGTAGCTTATCCTACTCTGTTTCAGGCATGTAAGTTGTCAAAAGCACAAAAACATGCAAAATGTTAGCATTTTTGCCTAGATCGAATATTTTTCCTGCCAAATCATTCGAGGAAAGTTTCAAATGAATTATAAATTTAAAATGGATAAATATCATCCTCTTTTTCGAGGTTTAGTGGAAAATACGAAGGATAAAAGGCTCAAAATTTATTCTATTTTTTGTTGAAGATTTTCCCAGGTGCCAGAAAAGGATCTCGAGTTTCCTTGTCATGACCTAGAAGACTGTTGAAGATGTCGAAGATTGTTAGGTTCATAGTGAGGTTTTTATGGACTCATAGTCCTACGTGTTTGGACTCCTAGCCCTACGTTTCTTAGAAGACACAACGTTTATGT
The DNA here is from genome assembly GCA_000966675.3 of Picea glauca. NCBI lineage: Eukaryota > Viridiplantae > Streptophyta > Pinopsida > Pinales > Pinaceae > Picea > Picea glauca. Next base: position 121,668 of record JZKD02S1619800.1, read on the forward strand.
TGAAAAAAACTATAGTTGAAGTGAATACCATATATGAGATTTACTTAAATGGCACTTAAATAGTTCTTTGTAGAGTTGAATTCAAACAAAAAGTTCCCAAATGTGAACAAAATCCTCAACAAAAATCTTATGACTAATACTTAAACAAATAAATCAAATGTCTTTTCTTTCAAGAGCTAGGAGACTCATATGCACCTAGAACAAGAGGGAGATCCTAAAGACATAAAAGGAGGAAAGTTAGTCAATACCTAGTTTTCATCGTGCAATCACATATGAAAAATGCAAGGTAAAAATCAAGAAGGAGACATAAAGGAAGGGAAATTCATAGAGGGATCTTACAAAATTGAGAGGAGGAAAAAATGTTGGAATATAAACTCTTCTCCTTTCCAAGAAATTTGATTAAATGAAAATTCATAATTCCATGATAAAAGTAGTCTTTGGCCACTAATTCTAGAATGGGATCATCCTTTTTAAGTAGGAAAAGGACTAAAATATCTTCAAGGGAATTTTGTATATTTCCATCAAGGACATGGACAATTCTGATCTAGACAATTTTGCATGGAGGCATTTCTCCAGGACCTCTTCATGAAAGATTGTGAATCTATGGTGCATGTACAAATACGTGAGATGTGGGTTTATGATAATATTTTGAATTTTCCAATAAAATTCTCCATTGACCTTGCGTAAACCATTCCATTTTGTGTTTGTTACACTAAGTGTAAAGAGCAATGTGTTGGAAAATTAGTTTTTGTCATTGATGTCAACCCTAGTCATGGTTTTTGGACTACAAGATTGATAAAGGTATTTGGACATGAAGGACAATGCACATGCATATATAACACCCATGAATGGATAGTATAAATAATGTTGTTTCTGGTGGTATGTGGCACATCACGTGGATCCTCATGGTTGAGGAGAAATGAATTTTTGAAGATGACTTAGTGAATTGAAGAAGGAAGTACATGTAGGCCTTGAAGATAATTAAAGAAAAGAATTACAAAACAAGAAAGTGTCAGGCCAGCCCTAATGTTAAAAGGAAGTGAAATAAATAGTATAAATAAACATCATTATACACTCATTTGATATAATTCTAATTTCAGAGGAAATAAGAAGAAAAGAAGGCCAAATTTCAAGGGAGGATGAAGTCTTTTGGTGATGTGTTCTAAGGTATGTTATTTTAAGGTCATATTACCATTTTTTCTATAACTTTTTTTCTAGAATGATTCAGATGGTGAGATCGCTATGGTATTGATAATACATATCAATATACTTATGTTAGAAATTTCATCGATTGATTCGCTATAATTATGGAGATACACTATGTGGAAGATAGGGTTTGTAACCAGTCATGAAGCTAGTCAATAAACATGTGTTCCGAGTAAAATAGTCATAACCTCTTCATCGAGAATCCAAATGAAGCGGGACAAATTACATTGGAAAGCATACGGATTGTATTTACTTTGTATGAGTTTCAAAATCATATGTTAATTATTGAGCACGGGGCATTCTGTGCAAGTTCACTCTCCTGAATAGACCAGAATTGAATAAAGTCAACCATTCTTTCTATAACCTCTTTTTGGGGAGGATTCAAGGAGTGAAAATTGGAGCAGTTTTAGAGAATACATTGAGTAATATTATCTACAAGATTAGAGTACTCCAAGAATTAAATAATTCTTAGAAATCATTATCAGATTCTATGTGATGATTGGTTGATGGTGATGATTTAATGTAAAGTTTTATTATATCTCATATATTCTTGGGTGGAAGGAAGGGGCAAGGATGGAGAGTTCAATTGTCTCTTGATATTTGATGATTGTATCTTCATCTTGGAGGTTTATCCCTCCCTTTACATTTTGAAGCTATAGATACCTTTGGAAGTCACTTCCCTTGAACAAAAACTATTGATTATTTCTCATATATTGTGCATGGTGTATTGTGGTGTATTGGTGTAACTCTTATACTATTGTTCATTACTCATTGGATATAATTGAATGGTTTAAGTATAAGTTGAAAAAGTTTTTAAATTGTACTTGATATTGATTCACCCCCTCTCAGTATCAACACAATGTTTGAGAATTATAAGACATAAGTTAGGTATGAGCTATTTGTTACCTCTTTATTACCTTTTCTTTTAATTGTATCCATATTTTGTATTGATAAAATGAGGAATTAGCCTGAAATTGATGCCATTAGACACAAACATGATCCTAAGGACAACTAAGAAGAAAAAACAATTCACACTAATTAATCTAGGAGTCAAGCATGCAAACAAACCTTCTTCACAAAGAAGCGCTAGCTGGTGATGGAATCCAACATCACAAAATCAATGCACGAAGGGGTTGAGTTTCAGTGGGTGGGAAAGTTACATTGACAACTTGCTTAGAAAAATAAATCTTTGGTGCAAGTTACCTCACTGAGTAGTGGGAAACCCTCCAAGGAGTCTGAGTGAGTCTAGCCAATGTTGATCCCAGGTGCAACACCACCTTCCCTGTGTTGTCACCTTGTGTAGGAAGTCTAAAAGATTATGGCCTCTATGGTACCACCTACTATACCAAAGTAGAGGGGGAAAGATGACAGTCAACACCAATACCAACAAACCAAGGTTGATTACACTGAGGGATCCAATGCGACCTCGTGATTGACCCTTGTTTTAGAAGGGCTTCCCAAAGTTAGTGATATAACAATTGGATTTCACTCCCTAACTCAAGGCTTTATGTTTTTTTAGCATCCTTGGAAAGTTAATCTCATGATCCTATTCCAAATCTCTACACCTAAGCTAATATGGGTTTAAAGAGCCCTAGAAAATTTGCTAGATAAATTTTAATTAGCGCTTGATTTTAGGTTGTTGCTACTCAAAGGAGTGGTCGTGAAACTAATGGTGTTTTGAATCGACTCTTTAAACCATGCAAGAGGAAAATGAAATGCAAGAAATTCAACTTCGATGAAAACTATCTATGGGAAGGAGCAAGAGGTTTTAAGCAAAGAAATAATTTCATGATAAGTTACTATGTGTGCAGTACTGAAAAATGACCCAAATTTTAAAATTACCATGCAAATGTCATCATTTCTAACATAGTAAACGTTAATGATTATAGAGACCACCATACACATCTTGAATACTCATAAGGATAATGTAATTCATTCATAAAGGGGGGTTTTCAATTATGAACCCACATGTTGTGGATATATGTTGTGCATAAAACACTGAATATATGTTTCCAACTCATCATCTAGTCCCTATTTCAAGTTGTCATTAGATGTGAAGAAGAATTAAGGGGCAAAGATGGGTGGATTAGTTAGCTCTAGTTACCACTTGGTCCACATGTCATGTTTTCATTGGATGTGAAGAATTCCACTTGTTATTTAGACATGGTTTCCACCTCATCACTTGGTCCATCTGTCACATCATCATTGGATGTGAGGAATGCCACATATTAGTTAGCCTAGGATACCACCTCATCACCTAGTCCATTTGTCATGTTGTCATTGAATGTGAAGAATGGTGTAGGGACAAATATGGATGTGATGGATGGAGTGTGGTGGATGATCTCTAAGGTGGACGACCATGTGCACGACTGAAGATATCTAATACAAAAAATGATTTTTATAATGTTGATTTTTATAATTTTGGTCTATGATGGTGAGGTGATATTATCAATATTTTTGAAAGGAACCATTTAAGGAACTAATAATTGTAAGGTGAAATTAGTGAGGTCATGTTCCATTGATTCTAGAAAGGCACCGTTGAAGGCATGAGGTGATGTTAGCATGGGGATGGAAAATGAACATAACTAGGAAACACTGTTAATTAAGCACCATCTAAGGTAGGAGGAGAGCATTGAGAGGAAGGAAATTTCATGGAAATGAAGGTGAACTTATAGCTATAGGCTACAATATGAAACTGCCAAATATAACCTCTTAGGGAAGATAGCAAGGGAGTGGTGACTAGTCTCAACTAAGGAATGTCATCTTGAATTCAGCCCTACTCAAGACAATGAACTAAAGGGAGACAATCAAAGATGAACAGATCGAGGAAATAGGTAGTCAATAAGAGAAAAGCTAATAAAAGGAAGAGAGGACTAGAAATGATAGGATAATAAAGGTATGATATAATGTTATGATTATGGGACTAGAAAAATGGAATGGGGGGATAAAACAAGGAGAGTAGGTATTACCATAAGAATATCAAGGTGACAATGGAGGAGAAAGCGATGGGTAATACTACCCAAAAAGAACCATCAAATGGATAGGTAGTAGGAAGGAAACAAGACTAGATTTGTCACCTCTCTTGGTGCTTACAAATAGCACAATATTCATGGTGTTAAGGTTGAACTTGAGATCAACAACAGTGGCTTGAATTGGTAGGGGTAGGGTTCTTCTTGCTCTTGGTGTGGGTGAACCATCCTATAAGTATCCTTTATTTGCGCTTGATTTCATTTTTTTTAATGTGTGTGGGTGATGAGTGTTCTACATCATGGAGGCTTTGTGTGTTGGGTGGTTTGGAAAGGATCCAATAGACTTGTAGTCACTTCATAATGGGCATGCTCTAGAGATATAAGTATTTGTTGTATGGTTATTTATACAAGTAGGTAGTGCCTTGTCCCATGAGAGGAATTGGGGCATTTATTCTTTTATTCTTTTATTGAAGATAATTTCATTATAGGATCTAAGAAGGAAAAAATATTGGTCTACAATCATAATGCACTCATTTGGATACTTGAGAAAATGTAGGTTACAAGGAAATTCATTAAAAAATGCTTCACTTAAACATCAATCCTATATACATGTGTATGAGATCATTGAACTAATGAGATTGTTGAGTTGCTTCCAAGTATAAACCTAGCACATGACCCACAACTTGATAGAAATGAGTACCAAGAAGGTGGCTTGACCAAGGATATTTTGCAGATGGAGTTTCAGAAATGTGTCGAAAATATTCCCTTGCGAGTTCTTTATGGTATTTATTCATGGGTTTTAAATCTTGATAATGAAAGGAAGAAACTATCTATAGAAGAAAAATCATTAACATTTGTCTCATGAAAAGAACGATGCATATATGGTCATGAAAATATACCTTCCCTTGTGTCATTACTAGGGATAAGATGTTCGGCTTCTTTCTCCTCTGTCCACGCCCTCTTTGTCCTCTGTTTGTGGCCTCTCCCTCCTAGCCTATTTGTGGCTTCTTCCTCCTCTATTAGTGACCTTTTTCTCCTAGTATTTCAGTGTCATCCTCTCTCTCGGCCCAGTCTTTAGCTCTGTGGCCTCTTTCTATAGAATCTATGGTGAGTCTGTTGTCACAGGGTATGTTGTCATTGGGATATGAGGGTCGATCTCTTTCTCTAGATATGGTCGTGGGTATGCTATCAAGGGGATACGGTTCACGTATGGGCACGGGGGTATACTTTGATGACAACTCTGATATGTTGTTGTGGGGATATGGTTCAAATATGGGCATGGGGGTTTTGATTTTATGTTTTGATTTTATTTTTTATTGTTTTATGTATTGTTTTTACTTTTTCATTTATTTATAATATATAAAGTTTATATATATATATATATAAAATAAATATTATAAATTATAAATATAAAACATTACACATTTACATATTACACATTTATAAAATATATAATATATAATAAATATGAGGTCACAAATATGTTGAGTTTAATTTACATTCAAAAGTAAATGCAACCTCCAACCAAACTCTCACCATTATGGAAAGACTAGAAAATCTCAATCAAATAAGAATTTCACTATCATTGAAAATAGAACATCCCAATGCAAAGACGTTATTTGTGAAGCTCTCATTTTGAATATTGTGACCCACTTCTCCCAATATCATTAATAAATTTTATATGATTATTCATTGGCCACCCAATCTAAGATGGAGCAAACACAATCTACCAGTCATACATATGCTCAAAATCAACATTATAAGAAGTAGTTGGTGCAAAGATAGTCCACCGAGACATTTTTTCTTATTAGTTCATCATGCTCATTGTATTATGCCAATACCTCAAAATTTTCTTAGCGTTCAAGAGACCAAAGTTCAATATTTTCCTAAGAAATGGAACCACAATAGTGTATTCATTGTCCCAAGTTATAGAAAGAAACAATAGTGATAAAAAATCAATAGAATCAAAGGAGGAGACCTGTTGTCCAAATAAAATAAATCATGTCAGTCAGAATGGCCTTATCAACCACATATTTCTTCCCATTAGGGACATCAATAGGCTTTTACCCAACAAAAAATGGGATTTCACATTACAAACTTCACAATACATTTACACAATATGGCCATGTAAGATCTAGAAAATTGTGAAAGTGATTCAAGATACAAACCAAAGTTCACAAAAGGAATAATCCCTTTTGAATAAGATTGTTCCCTAGTTTCTTAAGCATAACATCCAACATAGTTGTCATGGTTGCATCAGAAACAAAATACTTTTCATAGAACATACCATGTTGTTCCTTCCTATTTTCTAATCTTTGTTGATAAAATGTTGTAATGAGTGCCAAATGATTACTATAGCCACCACCATATGAAACCAAGAAAACATAATTTTAAGGACATGATGCTTAAAACCTCTTCCTTAATCAATAAATTTGGGTTGAATTCAATGGCGTTGGCCCTTGATAGCATTTCATTTTCCAGTATGTGAGTGGCATGTATCCTCAAGTTATAGACACACTGAAGCCATGGATTCCCAATGATTTTCAAGCATTGCAAGAAGAAAACAAGTGCCTTATAATATTGTTGAATATTTTGAATCTGATCAAGAGCCTTGAACAATTCCTCAAACCAACATAACAAAAATTTGGACTTTAAGAGGGATATAGGAATCATGATTAGGTTTTGTACATTGAAAATGGGTGTAGAGGCATACACATGAAAAGTTGGAAACAATGTCCTAAAGCCCTAACTAAACCTTCATGATATCATGAACCACCATCTAAAGAGTATGGTATCTCACATTCTCAATGAAAGTTTGAGTTTGTTGAAACAATACAAAATAATCATTAAAATCTAAATGGTAATATTAGGAAAACCCAAAAAGATTTAGAGATTTGATCTATAATGCCATGTTAAGCCCTAATGTTGGCTCATTACCCCTTAATTGGGGCATATTAGATTAGTAATGCTATTTTATTTATGTCGGCTTTAGGCCATTAGTTTTAATTTAGATTAGTAATGTTATTTTAATTATGTCGGCTTTAGGCCATTATTTGTAATTATACCTCCTAGTCTTCTATATATACCAAGGAGTCATTTTCATTTTGAATCATCTTGGACTTGAACATTTAAGTGGGGTAAAAGGAGGTTGCCCCCTCGAAGAGGCTTATTATCTGAAATTATCTCCTTTTCAAGGTGTTGCGTACTTTTCCTGAGGTTTTTCTATGCTATATTGATGTTTGGTTCTTAACATATGGTATCAGAGCTCAAGGTCTTGGGGTTTCACTGCTACTTCTGAGACATCGTGGAATTTTTGCTATAACTTTTTTTCTACAATGTTTCAGAAGGAACTGCTTGGAGGGTATTTAGAAGATGGATCAAGGTACATTGGGTTCAAAATTAAGCTCTTGAGGCCTTATACTTTAGGAGATACAGCCTATACACGATAGGGTTCTGGAATCATCCTAAAATGAGTCATTGTGGAATTTTCTCTATAAAAATGTTTCTGTAATGTTTCAAACCCTAAACTCTAGAGACAATTTACAGAAATTAGTAAGGTATCTATGGTAAAAATTTCAGATTCTGGGTCATCTTAAATTGGTAGATACACCTTGTGTAAGATAGGGTATCTGACTAGTCCTATTGACTAGTCTCAAGAAGGTGTTCCAGGTAAAAAAAGCATAAATTCTTGCTGGAGTATCCAAATTGAGTGGTACTGGTTGCATTGGATCGTGGACAATCCTTAGTATTTTGGGTGCGAGTTTCAGAATTTGATATCAATTATTTTGTGCGGGGCATTTTATACAAGTGAGATCTTATGGAAATGCCAAAAATTGGAAAGTTGTGAGGAAGTTACCGTAAATTCCACTTGGCACATCCAATTTTGATCAGACCTATGGTATTGCAGAGAAGAAATATCAGAGAAATACCTAAAGGAAAGTTTCATACCCAGAAGGGCCGAAACTTGGGAGATATAACAGCATAAATATTGTCTAGCAGAACCACCTCAAAATCAAGACTCAAAAGTGATATTTGGCCAACATGCCACCCAAAA
>JZKD02S1619811.1:0-12666 GCA_000966675.3 Picea glauca
TTTATGTCATTATAATGTATATGTTGCAGTTTCTTTATATTGTAATATGGAACAGTTAGCATTTCAGTAATGACATAACATGCAATAGACAATTTTATAATGATTGATTTTATGTTGATACATGTTTAATATACCTTTATGCACTTATAATATATGTGTTACAATTTGTTTATTTGTGATATTATAATTTAGGGTTCAAAGTTTTATTTATTTTTTAATTGTGTAGTAAAAAATATTTACTAAATTTTAATGGTTTGGTTTTGATATTTGCAAATATTATTATTAAAAAATTTATTCACAAAAATATATGGGCTGAAAAGAAATTACTTTTAAATATCATCATCATCCACATATTCATTATCATCTTTAAAATAAAATTATATCTTATAAATCATACATTTAAGTATAAAATTTACTCTAGAATATATATAAAGTTCAAGAGGAATTACATTTTATTTTTCTTTTCAAAACTTACAATATTTTCATCAATTTGAAAGTTATTGTAAGATTGTAAGATCATTTTAATTGCAATATCTTTATGATTCCAATTAACAAAATTAACATGAGAACTTCCCTTAACTTACTTCAACATTCCTATTCCCCACTTAAAAAATATACAAATTTTAATAAAATAATAAATATAGAAATTCATATTTTCAAATTTCAACAAATGCCCTTTTAATAAATATATTCATTTTTATCCCATCTTGTGCATAGAAAAAATAAGGATTAAGGTTCTGTAAGGAAATTTTTCATTTATACAAAAGGGATAAGGTTGTGCATTTTTGCATGTGGCACACTCTCAAGTCCCTAAAAAGCTAAAAATTGAACAAACAAAAGTGTCAATAGTGTGTTTGGTTGAATTTGTTTATAAAAAGACCATACACGATAGTTAATACTTGAAAAGCTTGAAAAAACAAAGACCATACACGACACGTTAATACATGAAAATATTGTTGCGTTAAGATTTGGACTTCAAATATCTATTGAAATAGGCAATCGAATCCACAGTTACAAGTGACCATGACATAATCAACTTATGGGTGCAAGTTATTATCACTGAAATTCCATCTGCAACATCGCATGCAAATGGTTATAGGAATACAACATCTCCAAACACCTATTAGTTCACCTACAACACCAAAAAAGAATTTCCAAGAGGCAAAAACTATACAACTAGTCAAAAAATTGACATGCGCTAAAACACTAAAGGAAGCGTGTGCACAGTGTGTGGGCCAAAGAAGCTTGTAGAGTGCACAATGTACCATATGCGCGACTGTGTATGAGAAAATCCACACACTCCTGTGAAAGACGCATTTATGGTTCTTTTCGGCCCCTTACCCACTTCTGGACCAACTCCCAACTTGATTTGACCCTTAAATTAGAGTTGAATCTGAATGGGGGGCTGGTCAAATACCTAAGGATGCCCTAAAGGGCCCCTTGTCCACACTAAGAACCGGTTTAATATTGTCTCAAATACATGCTATAAAAGGAGGCCATGGGTGCACTAATAATTTAAGAATCTCATAGTATTGTTATGTTGCCTCTATCCTCCCTCAAGAAACCTCTTTTATTATTGGAGCATTCTAGCAACATCTCAATAAGCTATTCACCTCACCTCTTGAGGGAATAGACTTGGATTTCTTCACCATTTGCTTTCTAGTTTATCATTGTAAGAAGAGCTCTCAATAGGGGATTCAAGATCCCTCCCAAGGAGGAAGAGGGGAACCACCAGTCCTTCTTTCTCTACGGTGTTTACCAACTAATATAGTTATCCATTGATGGCATAATCATTATTCATTTGGTTGATTGATTTTGGTTCAAAGTTCCTTATGAATTTCAATTTCATTTCCTTAGTTATTTCTTTAGTTGTTTCTAGTTTAGTTGTTTGTTTATTTCATGTGCTTGGATTATTTAATTCATACACTAACCTATGTCTTGTCTAGCCGGCCCAACTAGACTTGTAAGTTCCCTTGTTTTTCTCACCCAAGTGACGAAACAAACACAATGGATTGGTGACCATACTGGGGACAAGGTATCAATTTCCTCCCTATTTGGGCTATTTGAGCACTTCTTTTTGACCCATTTGCCTTGCAGGGATCACAACCAGCCTAGCCTCACCTGTCAAGAGATAAGTTTGGATCTGGAGGAGGAGAGTTCCACTTAAAATCCCCCCCCCCCTCGATGTGTATCAGAATGTGCGCAGGTGTTCCAGCCCACAGACGTCCATTCCGAGCATTGTGCGCCAACAACACTTCGTTTCTCTGCACATTTTGCACACTTTGCGCTAAAAGATCTCTAGTTCTCTGCACATTGTGTGCCCACTGCGCCTCTGTTTGAACTGCAACCTTTACATCTGTCCAGAATTCCAAAATTGTAAGAGTTTTTGTGATGATTTGAAGGCCCCTAGCCTTCAAAACCTTGTTGTTATGCAATTTGTAAATGCACCACACTTAGATTCTCTTCCCACATGAGGGGTTAGTCAAAACATAGGAACTTAATGGGTTAAAAAGAACCATATTTCTCCTCTTTTTCTTTTATTTTCCACATGGATGGCTTGTTTTGATTGTAAAAGTTAAGTTGAGATTCTTTACTATCACATATAAAAACACTTGCATTGGGACCAGAAATCAAACTTTAATCATTGAGTATGCTCTTCTCTCGCACCATAGAGCGATCTTGAGAATCAAAAAGGTGATTAAGGGAAGATCTCATCTCCCTTAAAAAAATATTTAGGAGACGACAAAGCCCCCCTAGGGCTCCCCTTAGTTTATTTTCAAACATCTTAAATTTGTAAGGGCTCATACATGCCCACATGCTACAAAAATAGGCTAGTTTTTTAAGCTACTTTCTTAGTTTACATCACTAGGAGAGTTTAAAGATTAAAGTAACGGGCCCATACATGCCCACATTCTTGCAATCTAGGATAGTTTTTCAAATATTTCTTAGATTAAATCACATTAGGGAGTTTAAAGGATTGGTAAGGACCCACATGTTCACATGCTAGTTCTTTAGGGATTTTAAAATTCTGCAAGGATGTACCAACAACATCTAGTAATATAGGTAATCAAGATTTGTAAGGACCACAGGAAGTCCACATGTTGCAAATTGACACCCAACTTATTAAAATTTGATATATTTGTTCACTTGCTCACACACAAAGTCACTCCTCACTCACATAATTTTATCTCGAATTGTGGAGGTTGAAGTAATTTTCCTCCGAAGGGATTCTGAAACGTCCCACTATTTCTTGAAGAAATTATCCACACCCACTTAATTCCAACAAGATTGGTTCACACCCCCAATATCTCAACCAACCACATCTAATTTTTTTCTAAAAACTCACTAAGTTTTCCTCCATAAGAGGTGCCAAAAGAAATGTTTTAGTCTAGGTAGGATCTTGGGGTTAGGCATCCAAATAACCCCTCGTTTTCTAGTTCTAACATGTTAAAACATTAGAAGTTGACAAATAGGGAACTTTAAAACCCTCCAATTCAAGTGTTCCTAACACCATAAGGAAGGGATATACCCATGAAGGGTCGAAGGCCAAGCTCCAATTGTTCTGTGCATCTCCCCTTGAGTCACCCAACTCTTGGAAGGGATCCATCCTGTGACCCATATCTAATGTCAAAATTCTAAATGTCGCACTTTGACCGAGGTACCTAGTAGCGAAATTTTAGGACATATACCTAGGTGGAAATTATGGGCTGCAATTGTCGACGATGTAGTTTATGAAAAGAAGAAACCACCAAAGAACAACGCCTTGATTGGTTTCTCAGATCACTCATCTCTATCATTTCCAAAGATGTAGCATCCACCTTCCCCCAATCCGAAGAGGAAGCCATCAACAAGGCTCAACAATACGACCACATTTATGCTCAATTAGGTTACTTATACACAGTAATCCCTGACGCCCTGAGACTCTTACCGTTCGACCATGACAAACATGGGATTTCTCACATGGAGGATGGATTGATTGGTACCACAACACACCACAATCGATACGTCCAACCACCACCTATGTATGACACACCCCAATATTTGTCGATATATGGAGGAACCCCTTAATAGCGCCCCCCCTCCTTATCAACATCCATACCTTGTTGCTCTTCCTCCACCCATGAGTGGACCCTTGTCGACACCCATGATGCGCTCAACCTCTCAACCAAGTTCTAGTAGCCCCTCTACCTCAACTTATAACATGGGTACTAGTGAAAGTGCTATGCCTTCCTATGCACCCTATGGATCATTGCCACAAAATAATTTTTATTTTCCATTTCTTGGTCCTCCACAGCCAATTGCTCCCCCACAAGGACAACCACATGCTAGGTTTAAATTTGTTCAACCCTCTCCCATTCAACAATTTCAAAATTTTGAACAAATGAATACCAAAAATCCAGCACATCAGCCGAATAATGCCAAGAAGAAAGGGAAAAACCGAAACAATAATAACCCAGGACTAGGGAGAAATAACCCCCAACAAAACAAATCTGTTGGGGGAAACCAGAACCAAGGTAACCAGAACCCTCAAGGGGACAATAACAAAAAATGCCAAGGGAGGAACAACAACAACAACATTTGGACAAACTTCCCTTGTACTCTTTGCGGTGAGCATGGTCATTACACTCACCATTGGCCCCAAATTTCTAACTTCAAATGGATGAAATATTCCATGAACATGCCATGTCCTCTAGTGCCACCTACCCCTCAGGAGGCCCCACAAAAATATTTGCAAAAACCACCCCCAGCTATGTTGAAAAACCCTATTCCACACCAAGGTGTGATGAATACCCAACATGAGATGCATCTTTCCCCACCACAGATGGGACAATATCAAAACCTTGGAAATCTGGCAGATCGCAATATCCTCCTCACTAGTGAAGAAAAATTCTTTTGCAAACGCGCGTAGTCGTCAATACAGTGCACCCCCTAAATCTACTCCCACCACTGTGGAAGCAATTCGAGCTACATTTGGACCACCCTTGATGATTCCACACCCTAACATTGAACCCGCCATTCGTTTCCCTCGCATCCAATTATGACAGAATGTCAACAACCCTCAAGCTAGGGCGGTGCACAATTACAGTCTGGTCAATGACTTGGTGCAATCTCCTGCAACCATGTCAGTATTGGAGGTCCTCCAAAACTTTCCAACTCAATGGAAATCCTTACTATTCGCCTTGGGGGCAGTCGACCCAGTTGATACTAGACTCATCACATTTGATATAGATTTTGGAGAACCTTGTCTCCCCGCTTTGGTAGCTTTCTAGATACGAGTTAAGATTTAGAACATCACGGTTCATCGATGTCTCATTGATCAAGGTGCATCCACATGCATCATGTCCAAAATTGTATGGAAGAAACTTGGCTCCCCTGAGCTAATACCATCCGCCATCACTTTGAGAGCTAATGACGGATGACCATCCTCTTCTGAAGGACTCTTTCAAAATGTCCCCATTGAACTTGAGGGAAAAACCATCCTAATCGACATCAAGGTTATCGATGTCCCACTCGATTACAACATCTTTTTTGGCCATAGCTACATGTATGCTATGAAGGCAATGGCCTCTTCTGTATTTCGAACTATGATGTTCCCCCAAAATGGGAAAATCATCACCATCGACCAAGTTTCACATTACGAGCCTAACCACTCCTCCAACATTGATAACATCTTACCTCTTGTACACACTAGTTCTGACGCCTATCCACTCATGGATATGAGCCCCAAAATTTTCAAGGATCCATCCTTGTTGGGGACATACCATGGAGCACCACTGCTCATACACCCCTCAACACAAGTGTGTGTCATATCTTCTAATGGAACTGAAACTGAAGATACCACTCCTCCCACTGAGGCTTCTCCACTCCCCGATGTCCCACTAGTTGAAGAAAGTCTACCTCAAGAACCCCCTGAGAACCCTATGAAACCACTTATCCCCGATTAAACCCTCCCCTAGGGTCAATTCCTGGTTTTGGAGACCATTCCCGAAGCCATCACTCAAATCCCTTTCTTCTACCCCCCACCAAGCATACAATCTTTTCAAGTAGCCACAACACTTACCCTTCCCAACATGGTGCTCACCATTCCAGTATGGTATCTACATCCACCCACGATGGTTCCTCAAACATCCCTCCCTCCCCAATCAGAGGGAATCCTGATGCATATTCCAATACTAACTCCAACCACACCACTCTCAACCCTTGTCGATAGCACCCTCGCTATGGCTGGGGGTAGGCAGAAGAAGAAAGATCCCATAGATCCACTTCCTCCCTGAGTTCCACCTCCTTGCACACTATATGAAAGAGAGGGACACACCACTAATAGATTTCCTTCTCTTCCCGAGTTACACAATCTGATCCAACTCCCTCCAGAAACCACATCACTCAGTGCTTCATCAAGCACACTTAGTACTACCACAGTTTCCCCTACTGCATGCAACAAAGGGATGCAAACCAAATTCCTGTGTGCCATTTGTTCCGAGTATGGCCACTATACTCATCATTTCCCAACTCTACCTCAGTTTCGACAGATGCTAACGATTGTATGCCAAACCTTTCAGCAAGATCCCTCTCCCAATTCATTAAGTACCCAAATTACCGACATCAATTATGTCTTGATCTCAGTCAACGAATGGATGAGGTGTTGTTTCTCTCTTTGTGAATCACTTGATCATTTCACATACCAGTGTCCTTCGATCATTGAATATAGACGTCGTCAAATGTCCCTTACTCAAAATCCTCCACCCACCTCACTTCCTATACTACTAGTGATTCCCCCCACCCCTTCTCCAGATACTGATCACATCACCTCTCCTGAACCTGAGTCACTTCCTACCCCTCCATGGTTCATGGATAGATTGTCTGAGGATTTTCCCCCAAATACTCCTAATTCCCCGGTTCATTTCCCCTATGAAATATTACCCCCGACCACAATTTACAACCCACAGTATCTGGACATTTGGTTTATGTCAAGCGTTCCATCGCATCATAGTTGTGATACCCCCCCTACATCTTCACCACCATAAAACAACCACACAATGAAAGTCACCGATGTTACTTCCCTGGATCCCCTATATTCTCACATTTTCCACTGCGACGAAGATATCCTAGAGGAACTAACTACCCTCGATTTCCCATGGAATGCACTCCATCACAGAGCTCTTTTTCTCTCACAGGAAGCCTTTGACCCTCCTAGCCAAGCCTCCATGTGAAAAATCGAAACCAATGATTTTATTCCATCGGGGCATATAGACTGGTTCAACAACCCTATCCCTGCCCCTAATGCTTTTGAAGAAGGCAACATGGCCAACATTTCCCCCACTGTAAAAATCAACATTTCCATCAAATCAGGAATCATAGAGGAAATCACCATTGGCACCGCATGCTCCCTTGAGGAACTCATAACTTGCAAATCTCTCTTTTAGGAGTACCATGATATTTTTGCCTGGTCATATACAGAGATTCTTGACCTCGATCCTTCTATCGTCGAACATTGCATCGACACATGGCCCGTTGTCACCCCAGTACATCAAAATCAACGAACACTTCACCCATCCAAATTCGTTGCTATCAAAGCCTAAATTGACAAACTAAATGTTGTAGGGTTCATATACCCCATCACATACACATCATGGGTCTCCAACCCCATCCCCGTTAACAAAAAATAGGGCAATATTTGCGTCTGCATTGACTTCCGTGATCTCAATCATGCTTGTCCCAAAGAAAACTTCCCCACACCTTTCATTGACCAAATCATCGATGAATGTGTAGGCCACGAAGCCCCATCCTTCATGGATGGGTTCCCTGGCTACAATCAAATTCAAATCCATCCAACAGATCAATATAAAACCACATTTACTACCCCATGGGGTACTTTTGCTTATCATGTCATGCCTTTTGGACTCAAGAATGCTGGCGCTACATTCCAAAGGGCCATGACATATGTTTACCATGATATTGCTCGCATTATCCTTGCTTACTTGGATGACCTCACTGCTCAATACAAGAAATGAACATAGCATCTAGACGACTTACGAGTCATTTTTCAATGATGTCACTAGTACAATATCTGCTTGAACCCCCTCAAGTGTGTATTTTGCATCACCATCGGATGCCTCCTTGGGTTCATCATCTCCCAACACAGCATCACAGTATACCCCCTCAAGGTCCAAGCTATCACATAAATTCCACCACCTAGGAATTTGCTCCAACTGCAAAGCCTACAAGGAAAAGACAACTTTTTAAGACGCTTTGTCCCTGATTACACCACTCCCATGCATGGTTTCCTTCACTTACTGCATCATGATATCCCATTTCGATGGGATGAACATGCCCAAACTACTTTTGATGATTTAAATATGGTGTTATCCAATGCCCCTTTGATTAGTCCTCCTGACTATGATCGCGATTACATCCTCTACTTGTCGGCCTCAGCTGTATCAGTAGAAGGAGTTCTCATCCAACTAGGGGATGATGGCCACGAGCATGTTATTTACTACATCAGTAAAAATATTTCAGGACCACCCCTGAAATACAATCATGAATAGAAACTCACCCTTGCATTTGTCCTCGCAGTCCAGAAACTACGTCATTATATCTTGCTTCGCACTACTAAAGTCGTGGCAGATTCAAACCCCATGCAGTACTTGCTTAGTCGACGAAAAATTAACAGAAAATTTGATCGATGGATCGTCATCCTTCAGGAATATGACCTAGAGTTTTCAACTCCCAAAATCAAGAAATAACTTGTTCTCGCCGAACTCATCACGATGTTTCCCTCAGACACTACAAGTTCACCCGTTAACATGGATTTCCCTGATGAACACCTCTTCTACATCCCCTCGAATGGCCCCTGGTATGGAGACCTTCTTGTCTACCTTCAGACATATAATTTTGGGTCTCACCTCTCTCGAGATGATCATCCACACCTTCGCTATCAAGCCCCTTGGTACCTCCTCATCAGTGACTTTTTTTATTGACATGGGGTCGACGCCATACTCCATCGATGTTTGACCATCGGTGAAGCAGACAAAGTCTTGAATGATTTTCATAGCGGCACTTGCAGTGGACACCTCCCAGGTATGTCCACTGCCCAAAAAATCATTCGATCCAGATACTTTTAGCCCACATTGTTTCATGACTGCATCCACACTGTCAAGCGATGTGACAAATGCCATCTTTATGCAAACAAAGCTCGAGTGCCACTTGCTCTTCTACATCTAGTCATCACTGTTGACCCCTTATGAAAATGGGGCATAGACTTCATGACTTGCAACCCTCCATATAGAAATGAACATAAGTACATTATCATGGCAGTAGATTACTTTACCAAATGGATTGAATCCATGCCTACCTTCAACAATACCACTGACACAACAGTGTGTGTTTTCTTCAACCACGTCATTTCCCGTTTCGGAGTCCCACTACAGTTAGTCTCTGATCATGGTAAAAAATTTGAGAATGAGATCTTCGTTGAACTCTCCTCAAGGTTAGGCTTCTCCCATGATTTTTCATCCCCATACTACCCTCAGTCCAATGGATAGGTCGAGGTTGTCAACAAAGTCCTCAAAACCATGTTGCAACGCACTGTCAACAAACATAAGACCAATTGACATCATATGTTGTTCTCAACATTATGGGCTTATCACACGACAGTTAAAACTACCATAGAATTTACACTATTTCATCTCGTCCATTGGATTGAGTCCACCCTCCCCATCGAGTGTGAAATTCCCACGTTGTGCACCGCCATTGAGCTATTACCTGACACTGCTCCAATGGAGCAGTGCTTGCTGAACTTGGAATCACTGGATGAATATCGTCTTTCTTCATTATAGAATAATGAGGCAGCTAAAAAATGGTCTAAATCCACCTTTGACCACCATGTCAACCTTCTCTCATTCAATTAAGGAGATCTCATCCTAGCCTATGATATCGCTCACGATACTCTCGACCATGGGAAATTCGAGTCATTATGGCATGGACCCTACATCGTCCAACACTGCCCCACTAAAGGCGCATACATCCTAGCCTCTCTAGAAGGCTACCCTCTTAAAGAGCTCATCAATGGGTTGTACTTAAAGAAGTTTTACGCTTGAGCGTAGTCATTCTACACTAGGCTTTTTCTTCGTACACATTTGTAGAGTTTTTAATCTTCTTTTTTCGCCTCCACTTCTTATGCCTGATCTACCATTTGTTTTATTGACAGATGTCTCCTCCATCAGTCTACCACATCGGTTACGCTGATGGAGCTAGCCACTGGACATAGAATCTCACTTCGGTCGCTTGGGCCCTTTACACCCCCTCACATGAACTTCTCCACTCCAACTACATATGTTTGGGTTCAAAAACCAACAACCAAGAAGAATATGCAGTTGTCATTGGCCTCCTCGCCAAGGCCAGTCATCGCCACATTCATCACCTTAGTGTCTTATTATATTCCTAGCTTGTCATCCTGCAACTCAACAATGTGTACCGTGTCCACGATCCTTTCCTCTTTCTCAAATACCTGCAAGTTAGACTCGTATCTCGCAATTTTGATTCAATTAAATTTACACATATTCCATGACAATTTAATCAAATAGCAGATAACATGGATAAACTAGTGTTAGATTTCCATTTATCACATCAAGACATCATCACACATACATAAGTCATCAAATATTTGTCAAAGCATATAGATCAGGCACCATAAAACATCATAAAAATTATCACATGTACACATCACAAAGATCCCAAAATGTTATATCCATATATATATATATATATATCAATCCATGTGTCATAAATGTTTACAAACTAGTACAACATGTAGATCACCCATAGGAAAGTGAGCCCCCCTCACCCCTATAGGTACAAAATGGGTGTAACCCTACCCTATACAAAATGGGATAGCAGGCCTATATAAATACAAAAATATACAACATAGCACTCATGGTGCCCTCAGAGCTACTCCATCAGGTCCTCTGTCTACAGGAGGTGCCCCACCAGTTGGGGTCCCTCTAGGTCCAGGGGGAAGTCACCTAGTCATCACTGCCCCCACCACAACTGCTCTACAGTTCAGGGTACGCAACTCTACCGAAAGACCCACACACTACTCTAGGACTCTCTTGTCCTGAATGTGGGACCACCAGCCCTCTGGCACACCCTACAATACCACCTCTAACCGGTGCCAGAAATCATCTAAAACCTCGCCGGCCTCTTCCTGAGGTGCATGTGATGGCCCTGCACCTAGATCATCAAATCTACACCTCCAACCAACTCTCACCTCATCTACTAGCATCGCACCAGCCTCGTCCCTCCGGTGTATCTCTCCCACCCACGGTGGTCTCACAGGCCCTTTTCGAGCCAGCTCTCCAACCACCTCCGCCTCTCAGACTTAGGGCCCCACATCTGCACACACAACAAACAAAGATAGAATCAACATCCATCCATACATAAACATATGCTACACTATCAAAATCACAAAACATAAGTACACCAACATACATCTCTGGTCCCAATCCTCTCTAGGAGGCAACACCATATTCGGGTCCTGTCAAAAGTCTATCCCACCATATGGGAACTGCAGTATAATCTGTGGCATATGGTGCCGCACACACGCCAATGTGGCCCTAAAATAGTGGCCAACCTCCCTGCCTCCATGAAGTAACAAAATCGACGCCCACCGCATCAATCGAGGCTCATGTGGCCCTGTAGCCAACAACAACACTCTCGGGCACAACATGGGCACCCTCTCTAGAAACCACGCCACCAAGATCAATCCAAAGGAAAAATCACTGGATTCGGTGGTTCGACACCAGTGAATCTGCCCCATCATCTTGGAGTGCAACATCAAGCCCCAAGTGAAAAAATCTCCATCCAATACTCTCTACATAATCCTCAGTTGACCACCACTGATCCACTGAGTCGTTAAGGATCTGTAGATCCTCACAATCATCGTTGCAATGCACTAATGCAAGAGTGCATCCATCGCCTCGATACGGATGACCGAACTTGACATAATGTTCAGCGTCTAACAATAACTCTATGCCAAGTCTACCAAGTGTACATCCCCTGATAACTGGGGATCAACAGGTAGGGACATTCCCCGAAAAGGGAGCCTCGTCAGGAAATAGACATCCTCCACAACCAAGAATGCCAATTGTTTCCCCCACACAATGAAGCACTACAAATCAAGGCTCCACATCGAAATCATATACTAAAGTAGGTACTCATGTGACTGTATCAATGGGTAGTCGAAGAACTTGAGCAACCCACAGGCTGCCAAGAGTCTCTGTATGCCAGACTCCGCTCTCACCGCCTCCCTGATGCGCTCCTAGTCTCACTCCCTCCAGTGGATTGGCATATTGAACTGATCACCTTCATTCACACAAAATCACTTGATCAACAATCATCATTCATTACTGTTGAAATAATGTAACTGCGAAGAGCATTCTTATTATTGGATTAAATCCCCATTGTGGATTAATCATTATTATTATTTTGTTATTGGATTAAATCCCTATTGTGGATTAATCATTATTATTATTTTGTTATTGGATTAAATCCCTATTGTGGATTAATCAGGTCATTATTATTATTATTGTTATTAGATTAATCCCCATTGAGGATTAATCATGTCAGTAATTGTATAAGGACCAAATCCCCTTTTGCGGATTGGTCATC
>JZKD02S1619811.1:28595-40543 GCA_000966675.3 Picea glauca
AGCATTTACAAAATACACTTTGTAAAGAAAATATTTTTGACAGTATTGATTCCATTACTATGATTTCAATATCTACATTAAAAAAAATCATGAATACAATTAAATTTATCATTTCAAAAAGATTTAATCACACATTTTTGAAAACATTACATTCAAATAAAGATAAAAAAAAAAATAATCAATAGTTAGCTCTTAATCTACAATCACAATAACAATGTGTTTGTACATGCAAAATATTGTTATTCAAATAAAAGCTAGAATATAATATGTGCATGCTCAATATTGCATGGCAAATAAACATGGAAACATTTGAAATCTTTGTTTGTGTGTTTTCTTACAGAGATCGTGGTATAATTTTTTACTAGAAAAAACAAAAACAATTTAAATATTAATGTTCAGAAAAGTAGTAAGTGATACATATATTTACTGATGAATTTTAGTTATTCTAAAATCTCTATTATATGTATTATATAATATAGATTTCATATACACAATTTAATCCATTAATTTTGTTTGGGTCTAAAATTTCAATTATATACATTTTATAGACATAGTTGTAGTGTTCTTTTTGTATATTATAATGTGAAGCACTTCATATTTTAATAATGAAATACAATTTCAATAATGGTTGTTTTTATGATGATATATGTTTAACATACCTTTATGTCATTATAATGTATATGTTGCAGTTTCTTTATATTGTAATATGGAGCCGTTAGCATTTCAGTAATGGCATAACGTGCAATAGACAATTTTATAATGATTGATTTTATGTTGATATATGTTTAATATATCTTTATTCACTTATAATATATGTGTTATATTATAATTTAGGGTTCAAAACTTTAATTGTTTTTTTATTGTGTAGTAAAATTTATTTACTAAATTTTAATGGTTTGGTTTTGATATTTGCAAATATTATTTTTAAACTTTTTATTCACCAAAATATATAGGATGAAAAGAAATTACTTTGAAATTTCATCTTCATCCACATCTTCATTATCATCTTTAAAATAAAATTATAGCTTATAAATCATACATTTAAGAATAAAATTTACTCTAGAATATATATAAAGTTTAAGAGGATTTACATTTTATTTTTCTTTTCAAAACTTACAATAGTTTCATCAATTTGAAAGTTATTGTAAGATTATAAGATCATTTTAATTGCAATATCTTTATGATTTCAATTAACAAAATTAACATGAAAACTTTTTTCATCTTAAATCAACATTACTAATTTTAATAAAATAATATATATATAAATTCATATTTTCAACTTTCAACAAATAGCCTTTTAATAAATATATTCATTTTCATCCCATCTTGTGCATAGAAAAAATAAGGAAGAAGGTTCTGTAAGGAAATTTTGCATTTATACATAAGAGATAAGATAAGGTTGTGCATTTTAGCATGTGACACACTCTCAAGTCCCTAAAAAGCTAAAAATTGAACAAACAATACTTGTTAACAAGAAATTAACCAAATAGATAACAATATTAACAACAAAGGATTAACTTGTTTAGATTCTAACTTAACAAAAGCACAATTATTCCCAAACCGTAAGACGACTTTCATTACTCTGAGGCAACAATGAGCACATGAAATAATTTAAATTATTAAAAAAATAATTTAAATTTTTTAATATTGTTAATTTTAAAATGATAATAAATCCCAACACACAGAGTGTTGTGTACTTGTGACTGATGGTCGGTATTGACTTAATGGGAAGCAATATTGTGTGCAGCGGAGCCCATGGCTATGAAACAAGTTAATAATACAACTGGTGGTGAATAAATTATACAGGAATACCTTCGAATATTATTTAACAATAATTCACTGAGGCACAAGTTCCATTCACAATGCCTAAAAATCGTGGATTGGGAAGGCGAACTTTAAACACTAAATAGACTTTAAACAGACTTTGGAAATTGCAAAATATCAAGTCCTCAAGTTTCATGACAGGTATTTATGGTTTCAAGTTTATTTCTTGCAGTGTAGGGTAAGTAAATAGGTTTCACGGTAAGGATTTAGGGTAATTTAATTGGATTTAGAGATATTAGAATGTAGGTATTTGATAAAAATTTAGTATAAATTTTAAATACGAGTGGAGTTTGTCGATGATCTCGTTAAATAATATATATATATATATATATATATATATATATATATATATATATATATATATTCTCTAAATTTTAAATTAAGTTATTAAAAAATTCAAAATTTAGATGGGTTGGAACTCTAAGAGAGGCTTCCACATGTCACTTACAAGGAATTGAATCTATGTGAGGAGGGTAACAATCATTTCTCTCAACCACACAAACTACATTCAATATGGGCGAGGGGGAGATGATGTTCATGTAAATTAACGCATTAAAATAATAATAAATAATTTTGTTGATTCATATATATATAGTAACCGGAGAGATGTTCATGTAACCTAATGCATTAAAATAATAATAAAAATCTCTTGAGGTGAAAACCTTTTTTAGAATGCAAAACTTGAGAAAAGGTTAAAGGTTTGCACCTAACATAATTAAATATATTAATAATATTTCAACAAAAAGTTAACCTAAATTTATATTAATATTAAATTTTGAAAAATAATACAAACAATTACTAAATTATATATATATATTATCATTTTACTTACAATCTCCTCACATTACACATGAAATTTCCTTGACAAAGAATAAAAAATTAAAGCTCCACAATTAAAAAACGGTTTTGTATAACTATTCTAAGTTTTATTTTTATTTTTGTCAAAATTCGATGACTTAAATCTGCACTAAATGACAATCTCGTGTTGTTTAAATTGCATTTTTGAATGGATTCAATCTGCTGAAAAACCATTGGGGGCACCTAAATTATACAAAATAACCACTCAAATATGTAGATCTTGTTGTTTTTATTCATATGAGATATAATCGATATATTATTACAATGCTGAGTGTTTCATATATAGGGAACATATGGTGACCATCCATGAAAGGATGAGTCCCTTGAATAACCAATAACTATTTATTATTATCATTTACTTATTATATATGATATTTAATAATCAATAATTATATTATTAATTATTATTCTCAGAGAATGTCTTCCCGATGTTGTCCAAACATCAACGCTCCCTCTCAATGAGGGAGACATTCTACATCATGACACTTGTCTGTCAGTCTTGGGAGACATCTCTCTCCCACCTAAATCGATGATAAACTCTTTATGTGGCTCTCCCTATGAGCCAATTAACTCTCTCTAAGATCAGTCTCACTCGGGATCCGCATGTAATAGCATATAACATCTTGAATCTTTATCATTCCTTTTCAAATCACCATGACTAGGAAAAAGACCACACTAGGATCTTTCACCACAAGTACACACCTATGAGTGAATATTAGGTTGATGCTAACTGACACGTGGAAAGAACTTCAAGCACCTCGAGTCCATAGTATTCCTTGGCATGATCAAGGAAGGACTACGTCTAGGCCCATTTACCACAAGTGCACCTTTATGATAAATGTATCCTATCTCCCTTGTTCTGCAGCCCAATCTAGGAGAAGGTTCGCCCGATGCTGAAATATCAACACTCCCTCTTAGCTAGGGTGGTATAATTCCATAGTAGTACACAACTACTGTTTAGAGAAACAGAGTCTCTGCCAGTCATACACAACCACCATAGTAGAAAAAGGTTTGTCACACATGGAACTCCCATGTGGACTTCTAGAGGCTACTCCCTCTAGGAACACTTACGGTCAACTCCCCATAGTGTGTGACGTCAAGGTCAACTCCCTTGACATGTCCTCATGTGCTCTCTACAAGGGACGTGTGCTCATGTGCTCTCCACAAGGAACGTTGGGCTATAATCCCAAACTCACTTATCCCTTCTCGGATAAGTGTCCCACTTATCCCTTCTTGGATAAGTGTCTTAACAGATAAACTCGACTCAATTCACAGAGGAGTACAATCTGTAGAATTGTTTTCACACATGTCACTCCCATGTGGAATTCTAGAGGCTACTCCCTCTAGAAATACTAGGGTCAACTACCCATAGTGTGTGACGTCAAGTTCAACTCCCTTGACATGTCCTCATGTGCTCTCCACATGGGACGTGTCCTCATGTGATCTCCACAAGGGACATTGGGCTATAATCCCAAGCACAATTATCCCTTCTTAGATAAGTGTCCCACTTATCCCTTCTCGGATAAGTGTCATCATAGATCAAATCAAATCAGTCACAAAGAAGTACGATCTAGATAATGTATCAGGAAGCTGCAAACATCAAAACTCCCTCTTAATGAGAGAGGCATTATTTGCCACAATAAATGTCTGTCATGGAAGTACTTGAAGTTTTGAACTTCGTCCTAGTTTGGTAAGCACATCAACAACCTTCTCATCTGTAGGAAGGTATTGCACCAGTACTTCCTTCCTCTACACCATGTCTCGAATGTAATGGTACTTGATCACAATGTGGTTTGATTTGTAATGAAACACTGGATTCTTCGCATATCTTCACACAACTTTGGTTACCATAATTAATAATGGTGGAATCCAACACATGTTCAGATAAATCTGCAAGGATCTTGTGAATCCACACTGCTTCATAGAATGATATACTTAATGCAATGTACTATTCTTCTACTGTGCTCAAAGCCACATAAGTCTTTTTCATGCTACACCAGGAAACCATGGAAGATCCCAAAGTGAAGCAACACCCGAAGGTAGTTGCTTGAGTCCATACAAGGCCTTTTTCAACCTGCCCACATGAGAGTCCTTCTCATGTATCACGAAACCATCTGGTTTCTCAAGCTCTCCATATAGAGTAAGGTTATCTTTAAATCCATATGATGTACTCTCCAACCCATGGATGATGTAGGGGAAATAATCATCTGGATAGAAGTGTATCGAGCAACATGAGAAAATGTCTCCTCATAATCTATTCCCTCCACCTGAGAGAATCCTCCAGCAACAAATCTCATTTTTTTCCTCTCTATGCTCCCATCAACTGTGTGTTTGATCTTGTAGATCCATTTGGAAGTCACTACAGACTTCCCCTCAGGTCTTAGAAAAATATCCCACACATCATTCTTCATGATGGATTAATACTCCATCATGACATCTCTCCATATTGGATGACTAGTTTCCTGCACATAACAGGAAGCCTCAGAAACAATGATGTGGCTCGTAACTATAGCATATCATGAATATCTTTGAGGTATCTTTCTCTCTCGGAAGGTACCACGAGGAGCTGCATGTCCTTCTGCCTCCTGCTGAGTCCGACGAGCCCATGTAAGTCTCTTTCGATCTATTACAATATCTCTAGGAACATCAACTGGAGCTATATGATCAACATGATCAATTTGATCAATAGGCTCAATTGTCTCCCTCTAAAATGTTGGATCATGAGGGGGAGAAGGAACCATCTCTTCCTATCTCTCACTATGAATCTCCATGTGATATCCTCTAGATCTCATGAAGGATACTTCCTCCTCAAGGGTAACATCTCTACTCACCTCATTCTGTCTCTGAATAGGGATGTATATCTGGTATGTGTTTGAAGACTCACTCTACCCCACAAATGTACACTTTTTTCTTGAAGGTTCTAGCTTGGTCCTTTTCTCCTTGGGTACATGAATGTATATTGGACACCCAAATATCTTGAATTGTCCAACCTCAGGCTTCACTCTGAATATTTTCCAGGTCCTATTAAGATGCCAACAAGGTTTGTCTTTGACCTCAAGTTGGCTCTAAGTTTCAACTATCAATGAAGGTTTTGTTGTTGTTTTATAACAACCAATAGTTCAAGAACTTCTTTGCTGATTTGTTATGATTACATAAATAATTTTGGTTCTCTAGTAGGTAGTTTTTGTCACCAAGGGTTAGCACATGCATACAAAAATATATATAACACACCTAGAGATCTTTATTGTTGAAATATATTTTATTTCTAAACTCTAACATACATGAAAATGAACACAGGTATTTTTGGTCAACATGACCCTAGATAACCCCCCCCCCCGGGAAAACCAGTTTGGAATATAAGTGTATATATAGGGAGATTAGAAGGTGGAATACAACAAGTACAATATATAGAAGAACATGATACAATAGCAGCTTGATCCAAGCTGCAACACAAGCCCAATTCAATAAATTGCTCCCTAGGATGGTGTGCCCTCCATAAATGATGTCAAGACCACTGAACTGGAAGCTCTGATGAAGAAACCCCTTCACGGTGCTATGATATTGATGAGTAGCCTCCCTCTGAAACATACCTCACTACAATTTGAGCTCTGAAATTCCTCCTTGATGATGATGTGCCCTCCTCACATCGAGAACCTCTCCACTAAATAATAGAGGACCTAATCTTGTTGGAAGCCTCCATGGATAGAATCGCCCAATATTTACTCAACACATGCAACAAACCGCATCCTCATTCTCTCTCTCAAACTCTCCAAGTGAACAAATGAGATAATGATCTCCTCCTTTCCCTGTGCGCCCCTCTTGAACCTCCATAAGAAAACCTAAAAGATAGATCGTTGAGATCATCCCATCTCAAGTCTAATAAAAGGTTGAGATCATCCCATAATAATCTCACTCTCAAACCCACTTTGGGTTAAGTTCCCTAAGTTCACTTTATGTCTCCTAATTCACCCACAAAGTGAATTAATAGTCACTTTAGGCTAAAATGACCAAATTTCACTTTTGACTTAAATCTCCTAAGTCAAAGTGAAATTAGACATAGAGTACAAGGCACAAAGTACATAGTACTTCCCACATGTGTTTAGGAGCTCACAAACACATGGGGAACACTTCCCAAGGTATATAAATCTCAACACTCCCTCTTACCAAGGAAAGTGTTTCTCACCAAGCCCATCTTGTCTTTGAAGTAGACATGTTTCCCCCTTGGTAGGGCCTTGGTGAGGATGTCTGTAGTCCGCTCTTAAGTTGATATATACTGTAACTGCATTTCCCTTCTCTAAACCCAATCTCAGATGAAGTGATACTTGATCTCAATGTGCTTTGACCGGTCATGGAAAACTGGATTCTCAAAGAGTTTGATACAACTCTGATTATCACATTGTATGCGGTCGGTGGCATCTCCTAACCAAATAATCCTGCCATCATCTTACGAAGCCAAATGGCCTTGCAACTGGCCTGACTAGCTGCCATGTACTCTACCTCGGCAGAACTCAAAGCAACTGACTTTTGCTTCCGGCTAAACCAGGAAACAAGTCTTGACCCCAAACCAAAGCAACACCCTGAGGTGCTTTTTCTGTCAGTAGCTCATCCTACCCAGTCTGAGTCGGTGTAGCCAACCAAACTAACCCCATCACCTCTGATATAGTCCAGGCCAAAATCAATTATCCCAGTAATGTACCCCAACACATGTTTTTCCCCAATCCAGTGAACACTCCTTGACTCTACCATATGTTGGTTGAGAGTGTTCACGTCAAAACAAATATTTGGTATAGTGTTGACCAGATACATAAGTGAACTAATCAACTTCCTATAAACTGTAGAATCTACCAACTAGGAATCTAAAGCACTAAGCATCTTCCAGTTGGTAACCATGGGTGTCGACATAGGTCTGTAGTCCTCCATCTGAAATCTACTCAGAATATCTGCAACATACTTCCCTTGCCCAAGATATATGTGTCCCTCCTCTTACCATACCTCCCTACCCAGAAAATAGTTCATCACCCCACTGTCACTCATCTCAAACTCTGATGCAAGTCCCATCTTGCACTCAACTATGAGATCCTCGGCTCATGTGATGAACAAGTCATCCACATATAGAATGATAATGAGCGCGTCGTCACCTCTAATGATGTAATAGAGGTTAGGATCAACATCACTCTTCTTGAATCCCATTTGAAGCAAGTATGTGTCAATACATGAATACCAAGCTCGGGAGCTAGCTTCATACCATAAAGTGCCTTTCTCAAAAGACACAAGTGATTCTCCCTCTCACTCACCTCAAACCCTGTGGCTGCTCAATGTACACCTCCTCATCTATAGATCCATTCAGAAATGTGGTCTTCTCATCCATATGATGAATGCTCCAACCCATCTATGTCTCTATGGAAATAATTCTCTTGACCGAGGTGTATCTCACAACTAGTGCAAATGTATCATCATAATCAACTCCCTCTATCTGAGAGAAGCCTTGCACCACAAAACGGTCCTTGTGTTTCTCCATGTTTCCATCTGCAGTATACTTGGTTTTGTACAACCACCTGGAAGTCACAATTGACTTCCCCACTGGCCTCAGAACCACCTCCCAAACATCGTTGTGCACCATGGAGTCATACTCATCCGGCATGGCCTCTCTTCAGACCTGTCGGTCCACTGCCTGTGCAAATTTTTGTGGCTAAGTATCTGAGATACTTATCAATAAATCCAAATATGATCCAAGTCTGATTGGATGTCTACTCTCTCTGATCTGGCTCTTGGTCTCACCTGCGTTCTCCTTGGCCTCCTTCAGGGTCTCTTGAAATCATCTAGGTCTCATCTTCCCTAAAGCGGTGAATGGAGAAGTAAGGTCTCTCTTCCCAAGAGTAACTTCCTCATGCCTAGTCTCAACACTTTGAGATCCTGAAGCCTCTACCCCCTCTGACTGAACACCCTCTAACTATGACCCTGAAGTTGTGCATGGTGACCCCCTGATACTGATGTACCGGAAACCTGAGGTTGTGCTCCCCATGAGGCATCAATCGGTGCCTTTTCATAATCCTCCACACTCACTCTTAACTCAAGAGATCTATGAAAATCCCTACCCTCCTCGAATATGACATCTCTTCTCACCACCACTCTCCTAAGTGGTGGAATGTAGATACGGTAGGATTTGGACACCTCTAAGTATCCAACTAGTATCCCTTGCTAGGTTGTGGGATCTAGCTTTGTCCTCCTCTCTGAGGGGACATGATAAAAGGTCAAGCACCCAAGATCTTGATGTGCTCAACATCGAGCCTCCTACCAGTGAAGGCCTCCTCATGAGTCATCTTCCCCAATATCCTGTGGGGGCTCCTGTTCTACAGGTAAACTGCAGTAGCACTCGCCTCTTCCCATAATTAAAGAGGCAAACTTTGATTGTGCAACATGGATCGTGTTGCACCGATGATAGCCCGGTTCTTCCTCTCGGAAACAACATTTTGCTGGGGGTTGTATGGTACGGTCATCTGAATTTTGATGCCATGATGGGCACACAAGTCTACGAACTATGTGGAGAAATACTCTCCCCCATTATCCGACCACAAGACCTTGATCCTCTTTCCAGATTGGTTCTCCACAAGAGCTCTAAACTCTTGGAACCATTTGAAGACCTCACTCTTGGTCTTCAGGAAATAGATCTAGGTCTTCCTTGAGTAGTCATCAATGAATGTGAGATAGCACTCACAACCACTCAAGGACTTCTGAGACATGGGCCCACACACATCCATGTGTACTAAATCCAGTATCCCAACTAACCTGGTGTCACTGCTAGGGAACAAGGCCTTGATAAACTTACCAAGCTCACACCCTTTGAAAACATCCTGATGCTCTGTACTGATCTGTGGCACTCTGGTCACAACCTCTTTGAGTCCTCTGAGAGATCCATGATTTAGATGGGCCATCCTATGATGCCATAGCTCACATGTCTATTTTTTTTTGTCACTGCTCACTGCCAATGCATGAAGAGGTTGAAAAATAAATTTGAAAAGTTTCCCATCCCTCACTCCAATCACTTGTCCCGAGGCAAGCAAGGGCCCCTTAGGGTGTATGAATATCTTGGTCCCTTTGAAGGACACCTCAAGACCTCTATCCCGGAGGGTAGAAATTGAAATCAAATTCTTCTTCATCCAGGGACATAGAGAACATCCATGAACGATATAGGTGGCATGCCATCTCTCCAAAAGGTAATACTGCCAATCCTAACAACTCTAACCAAAGAGTCATATCCGAGAGCAATCTCCATCCTGACCTTTGTGTCTTTGAGATCATTCAAATTCTTTATGAATCCAGTCATATGGCTCGATGCCCCACTTCCAATATACCAGATGTTGGGTGTCATCTCAACTGAAGTGAAACATATAAGGAAATCACACTCTCTCTCAAACTAAGTCTAAAACTCTGCCTCCTCTATTGTAGTTGCGGTACCACCCCTCTTCTTCTTCCTGCTGGGACACTATCCAACATAGTGCCCCATATTCTTACAAACAAAGCACTTCACTTTGCTCATATATTTCTTCTGACCACTGGTGCTCTCTCCTCCCTATGGTGGGGCCCCAAAATTAGGACCCTGCCGACCTCCCCTGTCATCCTTCTTCTTTCCCTTTGTCCAAAGAGCAAGATCCTCATCACCCTGAACTGATTGTTGTTGTTGCTGCTATCTAGAAGCCTATACTACTAGTCTAGTTTCCTCTTGGATGAAGTCATCCCACATCCTTTCCCATGTGGGCATGACCTCCCTGGAAACAATACCACAGATGAATGGACCCCATGGTTTTGTAAAGTTTTTAAGGTTTTCCTCACCATAGAATATGGGTCCACCACCTCTCCAATGGCGCCAAGGTCGTCTATGAACTGTGTGTATAGAACAAGTAAATAATTCACCAAATCACTCTTGAGCATGTGAATGCCACTAATTCGATCATGAAGAACCATCATCTGATTCTCATTAGAGCTCTCATAAATCTTACATAGAGATTCCCACATCTCAAATGCATAATCTTTCCCAGTCAAGTGGGGAATAATATGATCCCACACTGCATCACATATCGTCTTCTTTGCCTTGTTGTTCCTCTTCCTGAACTCTGCTAACAAGATGGGAGCAATATCAGGGGGAATAGGAACAACTTCCTGAACTATATACCATAGTTCGAGGTCCTCCAAGACAAAGACGATCCTGGCCTTCCAAGGGAACTAGTTGCAAGCCCCAACTAGCCTATCCTCCACACACATCTAAGATGCTGACATCACTACCGACTACACTCAAACTGATGCTCCAACTACAAAGCAACACTTCTTCACTCCTGTCAACACAAGTGTGAAAAGAGGCAAATGAACACCGACCTCACTCCTAGCAATATAGGTGTGAAAAGAGGTCGTGAAAAATCATCCTCACTCCTACCACATAGGTGTGAAAAGAGATTGACAAAAATTTCCACAAACTACTCTACAAGCCTCTACAAAATTCTTCCAACAAGCTTCCACTAAAATCCGTCAATGGTTGTCCAAAAAATCTTCCCAAAAGGTGTCTAAAACATCCCACTCATATGTTTTCCAAAACTCAGCAAAAATCAGCCACCAAGCTTTGATACCATGAATATTTTCTAGGTCCTATCAAGCTGCCAAATAGGTTTGTCTTTGACCTCAAGTTGGCTCTAAGATTCAACTATCAATGAAGGTTTTTTTGTTGTTTTATAAAAACCAACATTTCAGGAACTTCTTTGCGGATTTGTTACGGTTACATAAGCAATTTTGGTGCTCTAGCATGTAGTTTTTGTCACCAAGGGTTAGCACATGCATACCAAAATATATATAATAGGCCTAGAGATATTTACTACTGAAAAATATTGTAGTTCTAAACTCTAACATAAATGAAAATGAACACGGGTATTTTTGGTCAACATGACCCTGGATAAAAAACCCTTGGGGACAACTAGTTTGGAATATAAGAGTATATATATGGAGAATAGAAGGTGGAATACAAAACGTACAATATATAGAAGAACCTAATACAATAGCAGTTTGATCCAAACTACAACCCAATCCCAACTAAAGCAAGAGTGCCCTAGGATGGTGCGCCCTCCATAAATGTTGTCAAGACCACTGAACTGGAGCTAACTACCATCTGAAAGCTCTAATGAAGAAACCCCTCCACAATACTTTGATACTGATGAGTAGCCTCACTCTGAAACATACTTCACTGCAATATGAGCTCTGAAAGTCCTCCCTTCTGATGATGC
>JZKD02S1619811.1:89182-107431 GCA_000966675.3 Picea glauca
TGGCTGCCCCCTTCGGCACTTGTAGAGGCTTGAGTTAAATTTTTCCCATGCTGAAAGGGATTAGTCAACACGGCTTGCTGTTGTTGTGTGACAAACTTCTGGGCCTCTGCAAGTCAAGGGAATAGATGGGTCGGGTGGTCTTCTGTGCATAAGTTGCACGGATACCTCACCTTCCTCTTTTCCGTAGTGCCCTCTCCAGCGTTATCAGTTGGTTTTTTATCCCCCTTACCCTTCTTGCATTTTTTTTTCTTCCCTTTAGGTTGTTGGTTGGCCTTTGGGTTAGTCGTCTGCATGGAGTGTACTTCCAATGTTTGGGTAGGAGGAGCAGCCAAAGCAGTAGTCTGGCTGGCCGTTGAGTGTAGTATAGATAACTGTTGCAATTGTTTTGTCAATTGCACAGTGGGCTTGGTTTGTGCTGAACCAACGATACCATCGGCATGTGGTCCGGCTCTCTGTCTCATTTTCTCCAGTATCGAACGTGGCACATCTGGTAAGATGTTGTATAACAAACCGGACTGAGAATAGATGAGCTCAAACTGTTGAGCCCGCATAATGGCGTCTTCCTCAGAGAAAACTCTGGACATTGCGACGTCTTTGGACAACTGTGGGACCAAGGACTTAATGAACCATTCCATCAGGAATGCTGGTGGGACTGTTACTTTGATAAGAATCTTTCGGCGTCGCCACTCTCGAATGTGATCCGAGATATGGTCCATTGTCGTCTGCTCGAAATTGGCTAGCAACTCTGTGCCGACGTCGTATCTCACAGGTAACTGGAAATGGTTAAGGAAGACCATCGCCAGTTCGCCAAAAGAAGAGTATCATGAACGAGCAAGCTCTATGTACCATTTCGCGGCACTCCCAATAAGAGTGCGTTGAAATAATCGCAACTGGACGGAGTCATCTTTCAGTGAGTTCAATGAACACCAGAGGTGGAAAGTAGTCACGTGATCACCTGGATCTTCGTTAGGCTTGGCCTCAAACTTTGGAATGTCCAAAGGCAACTTTGTTGGCATAGGAGGCCAACGTGGATCGTGACAGATAGGATCATTTAGCAACTGTGTCAAATCTGGCAAGTGTAATGTGGCCAAGAACAGTAGTTTTGGTCTGTTGATAGCCTGGATAAAGGGGTCCTAGAGTTTAACTGGCACCAGGTTGCCAGGAAAAGTTTGGCTGCTAGCCCAGGTTTTGGTAAAAACCATGGCCCTGACCAACGTAAGTGTTTTTCACCTGAGGAGACATCATTGGCTGATTCCCCATAAAGGACATAGGATGTTGGGCATTCATTGTGTTCGACGGACTTTGGGAAGGATTACTCCATGCCGGTCTTGTTGGGAGAGGCATAGAAGTCTATCTGGGGTTCCATTGACTGTGGAAAGAATTACCCCAGAACGACATTCCAGAGGAAGGACCGGATCCTTGTACTGAGTTCCAAGGTCCTGGTATATGTGCCCCCAGCGCAGGAATAGTACCCTGTGCCGGAGTAGACTGTCCAAAAATGGGTGTGCCCCCAGATGGGAAAGCAGTGGATGTGAAAGTGCTATTACCAAACGTCCTGTTCCAAACAAACGGTGACGAACCTACCGGCTGAGTTTGCGCAGGTCTTCCTTGACTCCCAGCTCCAAATGAACTTGTTTGTGCAGGCTGCCCGGTGGACTGCTGATGTGGACCACCAAGCGAAGGGGACGAAGGAGAGATATGACCTCCAGCGTAAGGAAAAGCATTGAAAGGGACAGGAATGCCCCCAAGTTGACCTTTCAGAGGAGCGTTAGAGCTCCTTGCCCCCAAACCCAAAGTCTGCAAAGTGGAGTAAGTGAGTACAAGACTTGTGCCTGAACTAGGTATACCATATGAGAACGGTGGGCCTGTCGCACTAGGTGTGAACGGAGGTGTGGCCGCCGCAATAGATGGGGTCGATCCATTGTGCGACGTAGTTGCGGCCGAGACCATGGTGGCCCGAACGGCCGATAAAGGCAAGTTAGGAGAAGCTTCTCCGGTGGTAACAACGGTGATGGGAATGGATGAAGTATCAGCGTTTGTTGCCATAGCTGTGTGAGGCACTGACAGGCTTTCGTAAAATTGAATTGGCACAATCACTTGCGGCCAAGTATCAGTGTTTGAGGTTTCAACCAATCCAAGATTGGTGGTCGATTCCTCCAGGAGTTGTTCAGGCTCAATAGTTGGGAACCCGATTGCTTCGAAAGACCCTTGTTGATCTAGCTTTCGCCTCAATGGTGGAAGGGGTGGCTCCAGTATAACCGACGGTAGGCCCAGAAGCCTTTGTGACCGACGGAGCTCTGAATCCTCCACTGTGTGAGAGGATTCACGACACGCTAAGGTATTCTACACGAACAAACAGTAACACACACTAAAAGAATCCCCTATGAGACAAGACAAGCAAGCACTAACTATTTTGAAGAACAGTTACAACAACCAACACTAGAGCAACTTACCAGTGCAAGTGACACTCGAATACGGAAGCACCCTCCGGGTATACTCTGCAAAGCGTGGCCCGATGTCTGTCCTAGGTACCGCGGTATACCCCCGCAGTCACCTGTGTATGTCCCTAGAAAAGATTGGCAACTAGTTTGCCAGCACGTGAACAGTCACCAGGCGGGTACAGTCGGTAGTCGGGTAGACCACAATAAGCAGGGTATCAAGCCCAAAACCTGTCAAGGGTATCGAGAGAAAATGGTCTAGAAGACAACTGAGGACCTCGAACGGATTCGAGACCCATGAAGCTCGTGGCAAATGCAAACGACGGAATCCCTCAACAAATCCTCGATATGTGTTCTCCACTACGCTCGGTCCAGCTTTGGAGGGGTTATCTCCACTACCTTTCCTTACGCGACCTCGTGTTTAGCCCCTGTGTTAGAGGGGGGTCCTGGATAAATTTCCGTAACTGGACTTCTACACTCCCTATGATAGACTCCAATGTTTGGTTTGAGTGGCCTTGGAGAATTTACTCTCCAACCTATTCCAAGGCCCTAGTCCTAAGCTAGTGAATGAACCCTGCAAACAAAAAGTCTGATAGTTTTTAATTAGCGTTGCTTTTAATGGGATTTTTTACATCACAAGGTATGAAGGTGAAACTAATGATGTGCAAAGACTCAAAGAAAAAATGAACAAGAAATGCTTGGAAACAAAAACTTTTACAGAAAATGAAAAACCAGCAACTTTTCAACAAGAAAGACTTCTTTTTCTTTTCGAATTTTCTAAGATTTCATGAAGAAAAACATAAAGGAATTTCGCTCAATATGTGAGCTACTTATGCGCTAAATGTACTGCAACAAACTTATGAAAACAGACTTCTTTCCTAGCTACTGATGCAACTACACAATCTTCAAACCAAGAAGAAAATGAAACAAGAGATATTTTTTTTTATTTAGTTGCAAAATGAAGCAACAAAGGGAAAATGCCGACAAGCACAAAACCAAGAAAACAAAATAAAGTTCTAGCTTAAAGTGCATATTGCAAAGAACTAAAGCAAAAATGCACAAAGGCAATCAAGAAAGCACCGATTCTAAAACTTGTCTAAAAACCATAAAACAATTTTCTTTTTTTTTGTCTTTTCTATCAAAACATCAACTAAGTAAAACACAAGCTAAGGATATGAGGCCCTAACTTACTGACTGTGCACCCTAGACTCCAAACCCTGAAAGGAACACTTCTCACCATAGGAGGGGATGACTGCCCCACCCAGGCTAAAAGGCAACCTGACAGACCCGTGACTGTCACTAAGACAGCACACGTTCCAACGTATGTTGGACTATAACAGCGCGCGGGTACCCGCGAGCTGAACTGAAACAGCCCGCGTGTAGGTATAAAGGCTAAGATAAAACCAAACAAAGGCAGCCCAGACCTGAAAGAGGCCTCTGGTATTGACAACCAGGGTCTCTCAAAGGCTTGAATGCTTCTTCTTTAACAGAAAAGGAAAAAAAAAAAAAAATGCAAAATCAAACATAATAAAGCAGACTGAAAACAAGACAGTGAACCAGCAAGACCCAGACAGGATCTAGAAAGCCCCCTGAGAAGGTAAACTTCTGACAGGGAAGAGGGGAATGCCTCTCAATCTTTCTGAGTCCTACACGCTACTGAAACCAATGCAGCAAGCGTTCAAACGCGGGCTACAGAAGGTTAGGGCGCGGGTTACACGCGTGCAGGCCTTCTGCAGGCCGCGTGTACCTCTGTGTGTCCCAATAATAAATGTCAAGCCACAGTCAAGGAAAAAATGGTATTATGAACCAGGTTCCCTACTAGCTTTGACCTAACAGAAAACAAAACAAACAAAGAAACAGAGAATTTACTCCTTTAAACTACCCAAAAACCTCACTGAAATCCGGGAACCCTAAGAGTAAATTCCCCAGTGGAGTCGCCAATTCTGTTGTTGGGAAATAATACCCTATGGACTAACAAGCTAGGGCTAAACTTGTACGTAGATCATGACCTCAAATAAAATGCTTTTAACCTATCACCCCAATGCTCGCACCCCTTTTTCACACACAAGCATGGAAAAGACCTACTAACCTTTTATATCGATGTTTGATGTAGATCCTTCGTTGCGCTTTATCTTCTTGCTTTCGCTACTCCTTCCAAAGACAATCCTGCAATCAAGGCAAAAACACTACGCATGCATGCTATTCTTCTACCTAAGGGTTAGAGATTAAGCATAAATCCAATAAAATATATATCACTCGTGAATTGGGACGGGAAAAGTATTCTTTATTAATCTCAAGATGAATCAACTTACAATAATGATAGAGACTGGCCACCGTTCCTCGATCCTGATCCTGGGCTCCTCCTCTTCTTTGTCCTCCAACTGCTTTGCTTGAATTCTCTTTAAGCTTGAGGAAAGGCTAAAGGGTTGGGACAAATGGATTCGGCAATTGGGCATAGTTTCTTTGCTATCTTTTTCCTCCTTCAAATAGTACCCCTACCCCTTCTTTTATAGGCTAGAAGGAGCTAGGGTTTTGGACGAACTCTCGGCCATGCATGGCTGGGAGTTCCAGTTAACTGACCCAAAGCTTTTCGTTTCGTCGGAAAATTTCCTATTTTTGTGTTTTGTTAGGTAAACGTGGGCTGTAGTGGGCCAGCTAGCGTTCCAACGCGTGCAATATAAGGCATGCCAGCGTTCCAACGTGCCCAGTAATGGATTAGGGCATGGGTTACTTAATTTAAGAGGTTTTTCAAGGTTTTATTCAGCATGGCTTTGGCAATGAAGGGCAATGAGTTGGCATGATGCCAGGTAAGCATGGATGGTGCAATTTAGGGTTATAACAATATCAGTCTGGTTCGTAGAGCTATGGAGGATGTTTCCGAGGACATCTTGCAGACATATGGAGAGAAGCAGGAAGAGCTATACAGAACGCTCGATAAGGAATTGAAGGAAGTACAATAAGCTATTTGTTTGGTCTGCGCAGTACCTACTACGCCTTCCTCATCGCAGACCGTAGAATTGGGGGATGAACCAGCCCAATTGAGAAGATTGGTGGATGCAATAGAATCCGGGTTCTAGAAAGTCCGGGAAGAGAAGGAGAAGGCTACATAAGCCTTGAAAAAGGAAAAAGATGAAATACTAGAACAATTATGAGTAGCACAGTTCAATGTAGTCACATATGAAAGCAAGAGAGAAGAGTTTCAAGTGATGCTTCAGGAAGAAAAGAAAGTTGGTGAAGCCTAGCTACAGAGAGAAAAGGAGCAGTTGATCATAGAAAAGGATATAGTCAAAGAAGCAGTTAGTAAATCATGTCACTCTATACCAGGGTTGGTACAGGAAGAGTAGGAGCCTGTCGAATCTCAAGTAGTGAATCTTGTTGAGATCATCCAGCAGCTTCAGGATAGAATAACAGAGTTGGAGGCCCAAGCAGTACCGAGCACCCCACAAGAGCTGCGTGACCAGAGGGAGGAAACCACTAAGATCATAGTAGTAAGGATAAGAGCCCTCGCCTTGGAGTGCAAACAACTAAGTGATGGAAGTGCATAGACATATGAACGCCTCGCCAAGGATCTAGAGCTAAGAAATCTGGAAGCACAATTACAGGAGGCGCAACAATAGGCATTTTCTATGCGGGTGCAAATGAAGCTACTGACCGCAGTTGAGAGAATGAAGAGATCCCAGGAGTAGTGTGCAGTACAATAGTAGATCACTGCGCTCTAGGGGAAGGTAATTGAAGTCATGCAGAAGCTGCGACTTGTGCAGGATGAATCCTGCAAGGTGTTCGAAGAGATTGATGGACAGGGCTCGCAATTGGACCAAGTGGTCACATCAGTAGAACAGTGCCTAGAAGGACCTGTTACAGAGCAGACGATCTAGGAGCTCGCTGAGA
Source organism: Picea glauca (assembly GCA_000966675.3). NCBI lineage: Eukaryota > Viridiplantae > Streptophyta > Pinopsida > Pinales > Pinaceae > Picea > Picea glauca. Next base: position 95,509 of record JZKD02S1619811.1, read on the forward strand.
AAGAGGCTCAGGCAAAGAAGCAATTCAAAAATATTGAGTTAAGCTCGAGGCCTTTGAAGCAACATTGTACTGACCTGAGTGACTCGGGACTAGTCACAGGTGAGTGTTGGGGGCATGTTGGCCCTCGACCAAGTTTTGAGGAAACCTTGGTCAGATTTGGACCACTTTTGGACTTCGACACATTCGAAGAAGGAGAGCCTAAGCGGAGCTGAGATCGCGGATCTCACCAATTTTGCGGGCTATGTGGACCCAGTAAGGGGGTCCTCTAGGGTTTTTGTAATAGGTTTATGGGATTTCGGCCCATGGGGTTTACCCATGATTAGGCCTTATTGTAAGGCTTTGTAAAAGTATAAATAAAGAAGAATGTATGGTAGAAGGAGAATATTTCTAAGTAAATTTCGGAGCTAAGTGCAAGAAGTTTGAGCAGATTTGTGCCAAGGAATGTATGTGTGTTAAGGCTTTGTGCTTGACAGAGAGTTGGTTCTATGTCCTGAACTAGTTTTGGGAAGGAGGATCTGGTGCTCAGTGCCCATATCTCCTATCCTATGCGAAGCTTCAATCTATGTCTTAATGCACAGGAGTGAATGAATGTAAGATATTGATGAATAATAAAGAAGGTGAAGTGGTTGGTGGATGTAGCACCACACTGGGGTGAACCACGTACATCTGGTGTCTTATGGTTTGATTTGTGCAATGTTATATCTGTTATGCTTTTCTTAGTGCTTATATTAGATTTGTAATGAATATGTATGTGTTTCTTAAATGCATTGCTTATGTTATAATGCTAGATCTGATTCAGAGTGTTATGTGCTAAGTGGTTGAAGTACTTAATATTTGTTGTTACTACTCTAGATCTATTATTGGGTGCGTTATGCGATGTTAATAAGGCTAATGAACTAATGTGTATCACTTTTTAAGTGCTAATAGAATACCCTGTGAAGTGTTATTATCACAGATCTTTGTTGCAGCTTGGTTACAGACACATGAGTCCTGTAACCCCCCCCCTTGCTTCTACCTTGGGTGAGACTTCGTCTGCCTCGCAGGTGTTGTCGAAAGGGTCAGTAGTCAAGGTTTTTTTGGTGTGTTGTTAAGCATTGAACCTTGGGTCTTTCCCTGTGCCAACATATACCTACAAAAAAATGAAAACAATGTCTACATGCTGCGCGACTTTCGAATACATAGAAAATTTACCTTAAATGAGGACAATGCAATATTGCATATCGACTGAAAAAAAATAAAAATTCATATCAAGCTTTGGCTGAAAAAATTCATATCAAGCTTTGGCTGAAATAAATTCATATCAAGCTTTGGTTGAAAAAAATTCATATCAAGCTTTGGCTGAAAAAAATTCATATCAAGCTCAGCTGAAAAAATCTCATGTGTGTCTATAATTTTTCTTCAATACCCAAATGAATGTTTTTCAGACTCGAGTTCTTTGGATTTTACATCTATGGCTATAAAATTTTCTTTCCAGAGATTATGTCTTTTTGTGCACTTGAAAAAACAAGGAGAATCTAACTACAAATCAAATCGTTGTTGTTATTTTGATGTTTGTTTTCATCTCCCAGTAAGAAATTTGCATATCTTTTGGGATGTCCAAATGAAAAAAAAATGGTGGCTAGCTATGGATTTGTTGGAGGAGTCTATACCTTTTTGGGTGCCCAAATTGGAAAAATGTTTTCCAACTATATAGCCATGGTAGGATTTCTGTATTTTTTGGGTACCCAATAAAAAAGAAGATGATCTCCAACTATACATTTATGGTATAATATCTGCATTTTCTCAATTCCCTAATTGAAAAAAAAGGGCTCAACATGGATAGAAGCATGAGCTTGAGATCTTCAAAACTCACTATAGAGATTGGGGAGTTCGAGCATTGGAATTCATATAGGCAGGTGCATTTATTGTTGATGTACAAGCGCATAGGATTGTTCAGTCCAGAAATGGGAAGCATGAGGACAAATCCCATACAAAGTATCCAACTGTGAATAACTCAGTCCCATCCTTTGAACTGTCAAAATGGCTTACGCCACTGGGCATAACCATCAGGTATTTCCAATAATATTGGAAATTTGGCATAGTTAAAACTAGTAGTGATAGAACATGGCACTATCAGAAGAAAATGTCCATAGTGATATTGCTTCATCATAAAATAGTAATTGGAAAGTTTCTTTTTCCCCTTTGGGGGGTTTGATTATAGCTGGGATATAATGGCGAAGCTACGTTGGTTTTGTGGTGTCTTTGGTTTGGCAGAATTTTGTTCATATCTCATGGCCCCAGCTATTTTCTCATGGGAACATATACCAGATGTAAGAGAAAACCAATGCCACGTATTTTTTTTTATATATATCAATTTTTTTGATGCATAGGTCGATGTGTACTGCTCTATGGACCCTTATGGGATCTCACTTGGCGACTTCTGCGTTCATGCATTGCCTTGTGCCTTGACTTTCAATACATTTGGTGTTTACTTGGTTGTTGGTTCTATGCGTCATTCTGGAAAATTAATGATACATCCAGGATCTTGGTAGTTTTTCAATGATCTTAAAGAATATATAGGACCTTCTTTGCCTTTTAATATAATCTCTTTGACGCAAATGTAGTATGTGGCTCCTTTTATCACTTTTCCTTGATCGATGAACTTAGAAAAATTCATCTCCAAGAATATTTTGAAATAAAAGGATATATACTATGTGAAGTCCAATGGAACTATCATATCAACAACAAGACATTAAAATTAAAATTCGTCATTGTTATACTTACGATGAAGTTGACAGTATAATAATTTTACTTAAACAACCCAAAATTGATTTTCTTGTGGCTTTTCGATGCTTCTCTTATACAAACACATCCTGGAAACTATAAGCATGGCTCGCTTTATCTATTCCTTGATTGAAGAGCTTGTTCACCTGTTTAATGCACTTCATAGTTACTGTTAAGACCATCAATGGGGATTTCTTACACCAATTCCCGTTTCCAAAAATTTCCATCCCCTTTCTTTTTTCCCTCTGCTTTCCCTTTCTGGTTACTTAGTCATTTTTTGAAAAATGTCTAGGTGCAGGGGTTGGCAGATTCATGTCTTCAGATTTCCACTGATACTTTTATATCACGAGTATGACCGACCGCTTCCCCATTTCATATTCAGAAAAAAATTTAGACCACGGGTTCCCGGATAGGTGGGTTCAACATTGTGTTTCTATTGTTCTTCCACCTACAAAAAACACCCGAACTTCCCCAATCTACAAATTGGAAACCAAATTCCCCTTTCTTTTTTCTCGTTTTCTTTCCCTTTCTGGTTACTTAGTCATTTTTTTTAATGTGTTGTTTTTCCGAATGTCTTATGGTTTTATATACAACACCCAAAGTTTCTCAATATAAAAATTGATCGTCGAAGTTTGTCATTGTCCCCTGTTCCATGTTACACATTTTGCAATCAAAAGTTGGGATACATACAATTTTACCATCGGGCCCTCACGTCTCCTGAGTAGAACTTGTGGCCCTATTTTCAAGCCTGTCAATATTCCTTGTTCCAAGTATGTCTCATGTTTTTATATCATGATTCTGACCAACCTTCTACCCATTGCATACTTGGACACTATTACCATCATTGGTTCCTGGCCAGGCATGCTCAACATTGCGCTTCCATTATTTTGTTACCTAAAAACAACACCCGAAATTCTGCGATATACAAATTGATCATCAAAATTCATCATTGTGCCTTGTTCCGTGTTAGATATTCTGCATTCAAAAGTTCGGAGACATACAATTTGATCATCAACCCCTCACCTCTCTTGAGTATAACTTGTGACCCTATTTTGAAGCATGCCCGACCGCTTTCCATACTTGGCCATTTCTTGGAATCTCTTTCATGGGTTGGCGGGTGGAAAAAATGTGCAATGCTTAATCTCTCTTCTCCATCCCCACCACCTTCGCACTTATTTCTAGATATGTAATTATTAATCTTTAAGTCTAATAGCTCATCATCCAGGAACCGTTAAGATTGTCATTAATGTCCGAAAGGCTGGAAAAGATTTTTCATTAATACAAATTAAACCAAGATTTTTGGAGAGTTGTGTTATCGTTTCCAAGTATTCATTTCAAGCAGCATGAAATCTCTTTCATGCATCGTCTGGTTGGCGCATTTATGAAATCACTAATCCTTAATATCTCTTCACCATCAACGCCACTGTCGCACTTTTTTCTAAATATGTAATTAGTAAGCTTTAATGGTAATGGCTCATTACGCACGAACCATAGAGATCGTCATTGATCAGCGAAAGGGTCGAGGAGATCTTCCATTGATATGAATTAAACCAAGATTTGCGGAGGGTTATATTATGCCTTCTGAATTTTCATTTCAAACATCATCTGGAGCAAACAGAAATTATCAATAACTTATGGCAGCAGTTTGACAATAGTTTTGTCCAGATACAGTAAACACCTTCAGGCATGATGACCAGAGGTTCGAGTACTCCAGGGCATATTATTACTACTCATATCCCTCCACCTAGGAGCAAAAAAGGATATGGTCCCTTGGTGCACTAAGAGAATATTTCAAGCCAAATAATTCCAAGGAAACTGTGCCTGCTCAGACAGCCTGCCCACATGCATTGATGGTTGGCGCAGAGGTTGATGTGGTCGATTTCGAGCCGGCAGAAGATGATCTGATGGATGATGATATGACAATGGATGATGGAAATGCAGACGTTGTTCCCACTTCTGCGCCCAAATTGAAATCAACCATAACTGGGGGCACTTCCTGACTCGGCGATGGTGGCCCTGACAAGACCAAAAAAAGGCGTCTTATAAAATAAATCGACGTTGAATGCAATAACCACTTTGCAGGTCGAGAGTTGGAATTCCAAAGGTCCAAATAAGTCTGTTCTGGGCAAAAGTATTTCAATATAAGGAAATGGTCTCTTGATGCTCCCAGAGATATATTTCAAGCCAAATAATTATTCAATTGCGGGACCACTCTCCTGTTCTGTGGATATACATTTAAAATCTTAGGGGATGAGAACCAGAACTCCCACTGGTGCAAGGCATATTCCTACTACTCATCTCCTTCCACCCAGAATGGAATAATTTGGGCCTCTAAAATTTCTTGTGTAGCTTGTGTCCCTGAAGTCTTCGACTTTGAGGAGGTGGTCTCTTGTTGTGTCCTAACTTTCAGTTTCAGGCTCTTTCGCTTGCCTTGCAACATTTTTCGTCTTCTTCCTCATGGGAAGATTGTGAGAACTATCAATTTTACCACGAGTATGGGTTCTTATGTCCACTGCAGAACCACTCTCGTGTTTCTTTGTCACCTCAGGTCTTCCAAGAGATATTGAGATTGCAGCAGTGAACATTGACCTTCTGAGAAGAAGACTGCAAGGATTTCCTAAAAAAAATCATGGTAATGATTTTTGTATGCATGTTGAAGAGCATCTCTATGGCTCCTGCATGTTGTAGATCTTGTACTTGTGTTTATTACAAATATGTTCAATGTTTTGGTGCAAAGAACTCGGTCCAATTTCTATGGATAGATTTACATTGCCCAATATTTTTTTTAATGGATTTGCTATTAAAAATATTTCCTTGGAATCTTGGTTGTTGCTTCTTTGTTGAATTTAACACCTCTTCTATAGTCTCATAGTTCTTGAATATTGTATTGGCTCAAGTAATTTGATCTAATATGGAGCATTTAACAATTATATGACAATGCATTGTGTCGATACCATCAGGATTTTATGGACACAAAAATGAATTTCAGACAGTTTCAAACCAACATTCAATTATATTCGTAATGTATATAGAACATAGAAATACCAAATCATGATGCGGCAGTTGGGGCCCCGCCCTAGAAATTTTGTTTTCATCTCAACCTTGCTAAGCAAACAATTTCTTATTTCTCTTTCGCTTCCTTGATTCCTTTACTCTGAAAGGGAATATTTTATTAGTTGTCCATCCCCTGGCCTATATTTGAGCACTTTTTAATTTATTAATGAAATTACCAAATTTCTTGTTCCCGAATAAAAAAAAAATTGATCTATGGTGGTTGTAGTCAAATGGGACTATGAAATCAACTACAATATTAAAATTCAAGATCGTCATTGTTGTTTCTAGACATGCAATTATTAAGATTTAATGCTAACAACCCATCATGCAAGAATTTTAATACTTAACTTAATATGTCAAAGTCATGGATGTAAATGTGTTGAACCTGCACAGAATATATCTAGCTAAACAATATTACACACATTTCCAGAGAGAATTGGAGAAGGAAGAAGAAGGAGAGAAAGAATGGAAGAATTCTCATTAACCATTTTGATACTCAAAGAGTGGATAATTTACAAAAGATATAGGATACATGAGTAACTAATGAGACATAGTGGTGGTATAGAGTGATCTTGACACACACCAATAGTTACAAAAGTGAACTACCACCTAGTCTAGTCTCTCAAGTAGTTACAAGAGTGAACTGCCACCTAGTTGAGTTAACTAGTCAACTAGTCTTCAGTTAACTGACTGAACAGAAAGTAGTGAGGAGTTAACTCAGGAAATCAAGGTTAATGTGTCAGTCTGGTGATGATCCCAAGACAATTGCACATTATCTAGTGATGATCCCAATGTTGCATGGTGATAAAACTAATGCAACATCTAAACTCAACTCAACTAGTCAAACTGAAGTGTCAACTGAAAGAGAATATTCTCCAAGTGGAATATTCTCCCCTAAAATATAGGATAATGGATAATGACTAATTATGACTAATAAAGAAGGAAAAACCTTAGTAAAAATAATCTTATGTGTGTGTGAAGTAACTCCAACACCCCCCTGAACATCACTATGGTGAAAATAAAGAATGGGTCTCGGCAATGAGGCCATGTTAAGTACCCAAATACAAAATATACACTGAAATAAAGTGAGGAAAGAGGGAAAACCTCATGGGAAAAAACCCCCCTCAAGGTACAATGTATGTAAAAAAAATTGAGAAGGAACAAAAAACAGTTGCTAAGCAACATGTCCTTCACTCCAAGAAGACCTCGCAACTATTCAAGTTTGTGCTCGTTGAAGATTTTGTTGAAGATGTAGATGTCCGCATGGATCTGACGAAGTATATGAACCATTGAGATGTCCACACATATCCACTTTATCTTCTTGTAGTGAAAAATATCCAAATAAAGTTTGGATGAAATTTTGAAAACCGTGTGGTCATTTATGGAAAAATGCTGAAATTTTGTTGATTTTAAAATGATCATAACTTTACTTTCCAAACTCCATTTTGGACGATTTGTTTTTTGAAATTGGATATTTTCCTGAGAGGAATTCAAATATCCAATTTGTTTTTGCAAATTTTTCTCAGAAAATATCAGAATGGAGTCTGATTTGCACAGCTCTCTTTTTTTCTCCTGAGATGCATGCATGGTGCATTCAAAAGTGTCTACATGTGACTCCTGAGATGCATGCCATATATCTTCCACATGAATTTCAAAAAAAAAAAAAATCTTAAATGGAGTAGACATCATCTTCAATTAATGGAGTACAAATTTCTGCAAATACTTTTGTAGAAGACTCTTCATAATAAGAGGCTTGATCTTCTCATGGCTTCTCTTTTGGTTCTATCTTTCCAATCCCCTGCATGCAATATTCACAATCTTCTTTATTCCCAAGTAGAGCCTCCAATCTGGTCCATAATTCATTTGGAGTGAATTCTTGTGTGACATCACATACTTGGTGGAGAATTTCTAGAGAAATAGACAAGCAGATAAATCCTATGGCCATATCTTGTCTATTAAGAAAATCATTTTTCTCATCAACAGAATCGGGCTCCACTTCCATTTCCATAGTTATTTGGTACAAGCCTCTACATCTAAGCTAGAACAGAATTTTTGGCTTCCATTCCAAATAGTTATGAGGCGTGAGAAGTATTTCTCATGAATAATCCATCTTTTTGTTGTCTTCAATCTTTTGTACCTGCAAAATTGTTGGTGTAGCTTTTGCTTAGCAGTCTGTCAGCTCTGATACCATGTAAATGTGTTGAACCTGCACATAATAGATCTAGATAAAAAATAATACACACATTTGTAGAGATAATTGATCCAGGTGTATATCGGTGGCCACCCACCTTTTTTGACTGGCTCAAAACAATTTTCTGGTAATTTTGGCAATTTTCTATTTTTAGTAGTTTTTAACTTACGGGGCCATTTTGAGGGCCCAAATGAAGGTTTTTTGATATATAAGTTCTCAATGATATTTAAAGGCATGATTGAGCTCCCAAAATGAATCTCCTCGACAATACCTTTCCAGCGAGCTATCACACGCCTAAAACGGAGATCGTATGCGAAAGTTACGACCCCGGGAAGTTGATGTACTCACTTACCCAAACGGGGCCCACATGAGTTTTGGCACTTCATCTCCTAGGGTTAGGTTTTTTGATGTCTAGGGTTTTTGGCATTACTATTTATTGTAAAAAGGCCTTCAGAGCCTCATTGTAACCATCTTCTTGCGAATGCGAGTAGCCGTCACATCTCTTCTCAGAGATAAGTTGCCACCATTCTAGCGAGTCTTTCACTCTATATTTTTACAGTCTCTGTACATTTATTTCATTAATAGAAATCGGGTATTACTGAATATATGTGTTTATGGTTGCATCTCTAATACATTTATGTTATTTTATTTAATATATGCGATATCTTTGTGCATTTCTTTATTATATCTCCGCTCGCATTTCATGCCGAAAATAATTCGGATCAAGAATTGGAGAAGGAAGAAGAAGGAGAGAAAGAATGGAAGAATTCTCATTAACCATTTTCACACTCAAAGAGTGAATAATTTACAATATATAAAGGATACATGAGTAAATAATGAGCCATAGTGGTGGTCTAGAGTGATCTGGACACACACCAATAGTTACGAGAGTGAACTACCACCTAGTCTAGTCTCTCAGGCAGTTACGGGAGTGAACTGCCACCTAGTTGAGTTAACTAGTGAACTAGTCTTCAGTTAACTGACTGAATAGAGAGTAGTGAGGAGTTAACTTAGGAAATAAAGGGTAATGCATCAGTCTAGTGATGATCCTAATACAAGTGCACATTAGCTGGTGATGATCCCAATGTTGCATGGTGATAAAACCAATGCAACATCTAAACTCAACTCAACTAGTCAAACTGAAGTGTCAACTGAAAGAGAATATTCTCCAAGTGGAATATTCTCCCCTAAAATATAGGAGACTGGATAATGACTAATTATGACTAATAAACAAGGAAAAATAAATCCTAGGTGTGTGTGAAGTAACTCCAACAATGGAAGAATGTATCAACAACACAATTACTCCCACAAGTTGCAATAAAAACTAATCTTCAACAAAGCATTTTCTAATGGTACAAGCACAATAGGAAACAAGTAAGTGAATACAATATTGGACTAGAAAATGATGGTTTTTCAACAATGGGCCTTGTTTGAGACCAATTCATGCTTATGAAAATTGGTTACTTAGTCGTTTTTTCCAAAAATGTGTTGTTGTGCGGGTTGGCGGATTCACATGTTCACATTTTCATTCATGATTTTATATTGTAATTCCGACCAAGCGCTTCCCCTTTCCATACCTAGCCAATTTTTCGATCATGGGTTCCCGCCTAGGCAGTATCTAAATTGCACTTCCATTGTTTTGTGACCTGCAAACAACACTTTGGATTCTGCAATATGCAAATTTACTTCTAGACTTCCACATCATCCCCTCTTCCGTGTTACACATTTTGCATTGAAATATTTTGTTACATACAATTTGACCATCAGGGCCTCATGTCTCCTCGGGAACCCTTGTCACCCTATTTTGAATCTCGTCCGACCTCTTTCCACACTTGGCCATTTCTTGGAATCTCTTTCGTGGATTGTCGGGTTGGTGGGTTCATGAAATTTCCAATTTCTAGTCGTTGTTTCTTGTGCCTGCCCACCTTCAGACTTCTTTCCAAGTATATAAATTATCCAAAAACATACACAAAATATCTTTCCAGTAAATGGAATATCTATTACATATTTGAATATATTGGCCCTTATTTTCCCTCTTCTATACTTAACCAAATTCTCGTTTATTTTTCCCCTCTAATTTCTCTTTCTGGTTACTTAGTCGTTTTTCTGAAAATTTCTAAATGTGCGGGTTGGAGGACTCATGGGTTCACATTTTCACTCGTTCTTTTATATTGCAACTCTGACCGACCACTTCCCATTCCATTCCTAGCCACTTTTCAGATCGTGAATTCTCAGGTAGGCAGGCTCTAGATTGCATTTCCATTGTTCTGTGACAAATATCAATATATTAGAGAAATGAGTCCCACCGACCATTTCCCTATTTCATAGTTACCTAATTTTTCTCTTGTGGGTTCCCAGATAGGCGAACTGTACTTCTAGTGTTCCTTGATCTGCAAACAACCCTCTAGCTTTCGTGATATACAAATTGATTTTTGGACTCCAAATTAGCCCCTCTTCTGTGTTACACAGTTTTCACTCAAAAGTTTCGATACATACAATTTGACCATCGGGGCCTCACGTCTCCTCGGGAACCCTTGTCACCCTATTCCGAAGCTCATTCAACCACTTTCCACACTTGGCCATTTCTTGGAATCTCTTTCATGGATCCTCGGGTTGGCGGGTTTAGGAAATTTCCAATTCCTAGTCGATGTTTCATGTGCCTGTCACCCTCACACTTCTTTCCAGGTATATGTAATAAGTATACAAATTCTCCAGAAACATGCAGAAAAGATCTTTCCAGGAAATGGGATATCTATTACAGATTTTAATATATTATCCCTTCTTTTCCCTCTTCTATACTTGACCAAATTCCAGTTTCTCTTTCCCCTGTACTTTCTCTTTCTCGTTACTTAGTCATTTTTTCCAAAAATGTCTAGCTATGCGGGTTGGTGGACTCAAGGGTTCACACTTGCACTCATGCTTTTATATCGCGACTTCGATCGACCGCTTCCCCATTCCATACCTAGCCACTTCTCTGATCATGGATTCTCAGGTAGGCGGACTCTAGATTGAATTTCCATTGTTTTGTGACCTACAAACAACACCCTGACTTCCATGATATACAAATTTACAACCGGAATCTCACATCATACCATCTTCTGTGTTACACAGTTTGCACTCAAAAGTTCTAAGACCTACAATTTGACCATCGGGTCCTCACATCTCATGTGGAACTATTGTCACCCCATTTTGAAGCTCGTTCGTTCGCTTTGCATATTTCGTCATTTCTTTGAATCTCTTTCGTGGTTCGTCAAGTTGGCGGCTTTAGGAAATATCCAATTCCTAATCGTTGTTTCTTGTGCCTGCCACCTTCGCACTTCTTTCCAAGTATGAAATAACTGAGGTTTAATGCTGACAGCTCACCATGCCTTAAGGAGACCTTCATAATAATTGTCCCTACACAACTTGTCCAGAAACATGCAGAAAATATCTTGCCAGGTAATGGGATATCTATTACAAATATCAATATATTAGCGAACATGAAATTCCACCGACCATTTCCCTATTCCATACTTATAGACTTTTTCACTTGCGGGTTCTCCAATAGGTCGTTTCAAGATTTCCCTTGCATTGTTCTGCGACTTGCAAACAACACCCGAAATTCCACGATATACATGCAGAAAATATCTTGCCAGGTAATCAGATATCAATTACAAATTTCAATATATTATCGAAAACGAGTCCGACCGACCATTTCCCTATTCCATACTTAGCCACTTTTTCGATTGCGAGTTCCCGGATAGGTGGGCTCAAGATTTCCCTTCCATTGTTCTGCGACCTGTAAATAGCACCCGAAATTCCGCAAATATACAAATTGGTCATTGGAATGCCCCATCATGCACTCTTCCCTTTTAATCCTTTTGCAGTCAAAATTTTTGGGACATACAATTTGACTGTCGGGCCCTCACCTCTCCT
>JZKD02S1619811.1:152521-165819 GCA_000966675.3 Picea glauca
TAATTTTAAGCCCGCCAGGTCATGAATCCGCGATCCAAAAAGTGCTCATGTATGGAATGAGGGATCCGCATATGTTCTAGAACAATGTGTTTGTACAACGGGGAACAATAGAGGCTTAATTTCCAACCCGCCAACTCCAGAGCCCCCGATAGAAAAAAATCGATAATTATGAAATTGATACAGAATCGCTACAGGGAAATAAAAGTCCAATGTTCAACGAAGCAACCCGAGTCCACTTGTGAGTATGCAATGAGGGTTCCACATACTTAATTTTCAGCCCACCTGACCACGAACCCGCGATCCAAAAAATGCCCATCTATGGAATGAGGGATCTGCATATGTTCTAGAACAATACAAATGCACTTTTCATCCAAGCAGCCCGCAGCTCCTCCTGTCAATTTGTATGTCGCAGAAATATGGGTGCTATTTATAGGAGATAGAACAATAGACACTATTTTCCGCTGGCTAGGCCACGTACCCATGATCCAAAAACTGCCTAAGTATGGAATGAGGAATCCACATATGCTGTATAAAATCTCATTCCATACTTTATATAGAGGCTATGTCCACAAGCCGGTGTGTAAATTTGTATATCACGAAAGTGTAGGTGCTATTTGTAGAACACGAAACAATAGATACTTAATTTTCAACCCGCCAGGTTGCCAACCCACAATCCAAAATGTGCCCAAGTATGGAATGAGGACTCCACATATGTTCTACAACAATACAAATGAAAAGTTCATCCAAGCAACCCGTAGGTCCGCATATGTTGTAGAACAATATATTTGTACAGCGCAGAACAATAGAGGCCCAATTTCCATCCCGCCAGCCCCAGAGCCCCCGATCAAAAAAAATCGCTAACTATGAAATTGATACGGGATCGCAACGACACAATACAAGTCCAATGTTCAGCGAAGCAGCCCGAGTCCACCTGTCAATTAGTATGCAATTAGTGATTCACATATGTTGTATAAAATCTCATTCCATACTTTATATACAGACTTTGTCCAACCCGCCAGGTCGCAAACTCGCGATCCAAAAGGTGCCCAAGTATGGAATGAGGGATCCGCATATCTTCTAGAACAATACAAATGCAATGTTCATCCAAGCAATCTGTAGCGACTCATGTCAATTTATATGTCACAGACAGCTCCAGAGCCCCCGATCAAAAAAAATTGCTAACTATGAAATTGATACGGGATCGCAACGGGACAATAAAAGTCCAATGTTCAGCGAAGCAGCCTGAGTCCACCTATCAATTTGTATATCACTGAAGTCGGGATGCTATTTGTAGGCGATGAAGCAATAGACTGTTTTTAGTGCGCCAAGTCGCAAACGCGTGCTCCAAAAACTACCTAAGTATGCAATTAGTGATCCGCATATGCTGTGTAAAATCTCATTCCATATTTTATATACAGATTATGTCCAGAGGTCCGCGTGTCAATTTGTATATCGCGGAAGTGTGGGTGCTATTTGTAGGATATAGAACAATAGATACTTAATTTTCAGCCTGCCCGCACGCGAACCTGCGATCCAAAAAAGTGCCCAAGTATGGAATGAGGGATGCACATATGTTCTAGAACAAAACAAATGCAATGTTCAGCCAAGCAGCCCGTGGTGACTCGTGTCAATTTGTATGTCGCGGAAATATCGATGTTATTTGTAGGACAGGGAACAATAGAGACTCTTTTTTTGACCCGCCATACTGCAAATCTGCGATCAAAAAACTGCCTAAATATGGAAATAGGGATCCGCATATGCTCTATAAAATCTCATGTTGATACTTTATATAGAGACTCATCTCCGCAACTCTCGCTGTCAATTTGTATATCGCAGAAATCTGGGTGCTATTTGTAGGAGATGGAACAATAGAGACTCTATTTTCGGTCTGTTAGGCCGCGAATCCAGGATCCAAAAACTTTGTAAGTATGGAATGAGGAATCTTCATATGTTGTATAAAATCTTATTACATACTTTATATAGAGACTATGTCTAGAATCTCGCTTGTAAATTTGTATATCGCAGAAGTGTAGGTGTTATTTGTAGGACACATAACAATATATACTTAATTTTCAGCCCGCCAAGCCGCAAACCCGCGATCCAAAAAGTGCCAAAGTATGGAATGAGGAATCCGCATACGTTCTAAAAAAAACAAATGCAATGTTCAGCCAAGCAACCTGTAGGTCCTCCTATCAATTTTTATATCACGAAAATGTGGTTGTTATTTGTAGTACAAGGAACGAAGAATCCACATATGTTCTAGAATAGTACAAATGCAATGTTCAGCCAAGCAACCCGTAGGTCGTGCTGTCAATTTGCATATCGTGGAAATCTGCGTGCTATTTGTAGGACACAGAACAATATTTAGTATTTTTTCAGCTCGCCAGGCCGTGAACCCGCGATCAAAAAAGTGCTTAAGTATGGAATAAGCGATCTCCATATGCTGTATAAAATCTCATGTCTATACTTTATATAGAAACTCATCTCTGCAATTCTCGTTGTCAATTTGTATATCGCGGAACTGTGGGTGTTATTTGTAGGGCACGAAACAATAGATACTCAATTTTTAGCCCGCCAGGCCGCGAATGCGTGAAACAAAAAGTGCCCAAGTATGGAATCATGGATTCAGATATGTTCTATACAATCTGATGTCCATACTTTATAAAAGTACATGTTTAACCAACCAACCCGCAACTCCACCTATCATTTTTTATATTGCGGAAGTGTAGGTGCTATTTGTAGGACATAGAACAATAGAGGCTCAATTTTTAGCCCATCGGGCCGAGAACTCATCCGTCAGGCAGAGAACCATCGGGCCTTCACGTCTCCTGGGTATATCTTCTTTCGTTTTTCTTTTGTAACCAGCCTAACTGCTTTCCATATGCAATAATTAATCTTTAATGCTAGTAGCCATCCTACAACAATCGTTACAGTTGTCATTAATGTCCAGAATTTCGGAGAAGATTTGTCATTAGTACAAATTAAACTAAGATTTGCGCACAAGAATGTTATCCTTTCCAAGTATTCATTTCAAAGGCGACGCAATCTTTTTTTTTTGTCTGTCAATGGGTTGGTGCTTTTAAGAAATTTCTGATTCTAATTAATGTCTTTTCGTCGTCACCGCCACCTTCACACTTTTTTCTAATTGTGCAATTAGTGAGTTGTGATGGTCACAACTCATTCCGCACGAACCCTTGAAATTGTCATTGATCAGCGAAAGGCTTGAGGAGATATTCCATTGATACGCATTAAACCAGACTTTGTGGAGGCTTATATTATCCCTCCTCGATTTTCATTTAAGACGTCGTCTCGAGAAAACGGAAATTCTTAATAACTTGTGGCAGCAGTTCTCTCCACATACAGTCAACACATTGGGGCATAATGGCCACAGGTTCCACTATTCCAGGGAATATTCTTACTATTCATCTCTCTTCGACCATGAGCAAAAAACGAGATGGTCCCTTGGTACACTGAGATATATATTTCAAGCCAAAAAATTCGATGCCAACCTTGGCTACTCAGAGAACCTGCCCACTTGCAGTCATGCCTATCGCAGAACTTTATGCCATGAA
Organism: Picea glauca; assembly: GCA_000966675.3. Taxonomy (NCBI): domain Eukaryota; kingdom Viridiplantae; phylum Streptophyta; class Pinopsida; order Pinales; family Pinaceae; genus Picea; species Picea glauca. The sequence goes on from JZKD02S1619811.1 coordinate 156,094, forward strand.
TTCCAAGCCAGAAGAAGATGATCTGATGGACAATGATACGACAATGGATGATGGCAATGCATAAAATATTCCCACTTCTGGGCCCAAATTGAAATCAACCATAACGAACGGACCTTCCCGGCTCGGTGATCGTAGTCATGACAACACCAAAAGGAGTTTAAGAATAAAAAATAAAGAAAAAAAAAAACCGAAAAACAGATAGTGAACACAACAACCACTTTGCACTGCCAAAGTAGGAATTCTAGAGTTCCAAATTATTCTATTCTGGGCGGAAGAGTTTGATTGTAGAGAAATCATATGTTGATGCTTCCAGAGATATATTTCAAGCCAAAAAAAATATCATTTAACATTTTCGGGTATCAAGTGCAAAAATTTCATTGCTGCAATGCATTTTCCTACTAGTCATCTCCTTCTGCCCAGAATGGACTAATTTGGGCCTCTGTAATTGCACGTGCAAGCCGTACTACTGAATTTTTTTTTACTATGAAGAGTCGGTTTCAACTAAGGGCTATTCCACTTTCCCTGCAACCATTTTTGTCTTCTTCCTCAGGCAAAGCTTCTGAAAAATATCAATTTCAGCAGAGGATGATTAATCGAGGAGAAAACTCCAAGGATCTTGCATACTGCGGAACCCGTGCCTGTGTTTGTCGCAGATACCTTCAATGTTTTCAACTGAAGAACTAGATCCAATTTCTAAGCATAGATGTACAGTACTCAGTACTTTTCTTATTTTTTTAAATGGATTTTCTATTACAAAATTTTGGCCTTGGACTCTTCATCTCTGCCACTTTTCTGGGTTTCACACATGTTCTAATTGGCATACTTCGGTGCTCTCGTACTTCTTCGATCTTCTGTTTACTAATACCAATGTAAAAATTTTCAGCAAAATCATTTTTCTTGTTTCTAGAGATACAATTATTAAGTTTTAATGCTAATTAGTACAAAACAAAGTTCACTACTTCAATTGGTATGTTACATTCATGGAATAATGTATCAAGAACATAACTACACACGCACGTTGCAATAAAAGGTAATCTTCAACAATGCATTTCCTAATAACTAGTAGATCATGATTTTACAACAATGGGACTTCTTTGAAACCAATTCGCACTTACGAAAAATGTCTTCCACCTTTCTATTTTCCCAATTCACGCGTTTCCAACCACCACTTCCCCTTTCTTTAAATTGACCCTTTATTGTTCCATGTCCCACAACTGCCACCTAGAGTTCCGCCATATAGAAATTGACAGGAGGACCCTGCTGGCTGCATCAACATTGCACCTCTACTTTTCCAGGACCTCCAAACAACATTCGTTGCTCTGCTATATACAAATTTACAATCGTTCTTAGATCATTCTCTTTTATGTATTACGGTCGACCTATCATGCCCTTTTCATGATCTCTTCCGTTTTACACATTTTTCACTCAAAAATTCCGAAACATGAGATTTTACCCTTTTCTGTATTACGGTCCACCTATCATGCACTTTTCCGTGATGTGCATTTTTTGCACTGAAAACGTTCGAGAAATACAATTTAACCACCGCTTCCTTGCATATTTACTGGAACTATTGTCAACCCGTTTTGAAGCCCATATGTCCCTTTCCATACTTCGTCATTTGTTCAAATTTCTTTAGGGAATCGTCCGTTTGTTGGGTTCAAGAAACATTCAGTTCATAGTCGTTGTTTCCTGTGTTGGCATCCTTTTGGAATTAGCAGTTGGAAATTATATATAAGATCTTATTGCTACGCATGCAATTAGCAATTTCCCTATTCCATACTTAGCCATTTTGCTGAAATTCCGCAAATATACAAACCGGTCGCTGAACTCCCCCTTCATCATCTCTTTCTAACTATCCCCATAACCCTTTTTTGAATCACGTCCAACCGTTTTTCAGAACTTGCCATTCTTTCCTTGCTCTCTGTCATCTCCCTCACCTTCGCACTTCTCTACAATAAAATAAAATATAAAGTTTTTTATATTTATAGACATATCTTGTTTCTAAATATGGAATTACTGGCATTTAATTCGAACAGGCCATCATGCAGAAACCATATATATTGTCATTGATGGGTGAAAGGGCCGAGGAAATATCATATTCATGCGCATTAAACCAAAATTTGCAGGGAGATTATATTGTCCCTTCTGAGTGTTCATTTCAAAATCATGAAATCCCTTTCACACCGCGTGGCCTTCACACGTTCAAGAAACCTCCATTTCTTAATTTCTCTTCATCATACCCTCCACCTTCGCATTTCTAAATATGCAATAAATAAACTTTACTCCTAATAGTTCATCATGCACCACCAATATTGATTGTCATTAATCAGCAAAAGTCTCCAGGAGCTTTCCCATTCATAAGAATTTAACCAAGATTTAACAAAAAGTTACATTATTCGTCATGACTGTTCATTTAAACCATCATCTGTAGCAAAGCAACCTTCTCATAAACCTATGGCATCAGTTCCGCACCAGTTCTGTGGAGATACAGTGAACATCTTCAGTCGTCACGATTAGAACTTCCACTGGTCCAGGGCATTTTCTTATTACTCAACCTTTGCCGCAGAGAACCAAGTAATTTGGACCTCCGGGATTGCTCATGCAGGCTCTGTCCCTGAGGTTTTTGACTATAAGGACCTGGTCTCTTGGTGCGTCGATAAATTTATTACAGAGAAAAGAATTATTCCACTACACGACTGCTCTTTTGTTTCTTTGTCACCTTAGGTCTTCCGGCAGATGTTGAAATTGCCCAAGCCAACATTGGCATTCAAAGGAGAAGATTGCAAACAGTTCCTATCAAAGCATAATAACGGATTGGACCTCTTGCCCCTTTTTTTGGATAACCCGGATCTAGTTCATGAAGATATTAGAAGCATGCAAGTTAGTTCATTTAAAAATCATTTTCATGAAATTGTCTGGTTGTTTACAAGAATAACGGGATAGGAATCCACAACTATTGTTTCCCGCATGGCTCTTTACATTTTGTATTTCACAGTCAACGAACAAGCCATTTTTGATTGGGGAAGGATAATTTCTTATGAAATCTCTTCCCAATTGTCAAGCTACAAAAGGGGAAAGAAATTTTATATGTCATCCTATTTAGTTTTTGCAATAGCACATTCCTGTCGATTTCCGCAACTGTCTCTGTCCAAGAATGTCAACTGCGATTTCCACCCAGTAACGTTCTAGTACTAGGCCTTGTGGAAGCACAAGGCTTCCCACTATTTTTATGAGGTTTTTAATGGCTTCCTGTCTATTTTCAAACTTTTGTTGTTAGGAGAAAATGCTCCCTGCTTATCTGAACATGAAACTAATTTTTTGGGCAAAAAGGGAACAGTCCAACATTTGGATAATTACACTGTCATAAGAATTTTTGGCTCCACGGAACAACCTACTCTCCTTCCATGTCACATTACGGACATAATTTTTATTGCAGAAGTAGCATGTCAATACAACTACTGGTTCTATTTGTTCCAAAGGAAGGAAAAAAAATAGTTCATTCCTATGCCTTGGAAAATAGGGGAGGTCATGTTGAAAAACGTCAACAAATTGACGATTTCGCAGCACATTTTAGTATCTCCAACCTCATATATGCTAAACACATAAAAGGATTCGACCCCTATGATATTTTTAGACAACATTTACATTCACTTGGCCTCGACGATTGTTTTGTAAATAAACACCTGCCCAAAAACAGAGACATTCATGGGCCTGCCTCTGATGCCGATGACATAGAGACAGTGCAAAGTTGCACCAAATTGTACATGCAACAGGGGAAAGACCCCAGTGACAAGAGTGTTCAATCCGCAAATACCACTCCACAAAGTACAACATCCCGAAGCATCGCTCGAACGACCCATCACATCAACAAAGAAACCCAGAATTCTTCAAACAAAGGAGGAGATAACGACCCTCCTCACTCTAAAATTGATAGTTCTCACAAGCTTCCAGTAGAGAAGAAGAGAAAAAAAAATGTGGGGCAGGCAGAAGACCCGAAAATTCAAAGTGAGAACATGGAAATTGACACTGGTCTGGATGCCATGTTCCCCTTCTTTGATAAGCTTGAGGATGCCATCCACCATAGCCATCCAATGGACATATCCATTACCCAAAATTTTGAAGAAAATGAATCCTTCCTGTTCCAAAGCGCTGTTTTTGATAGCTAAAACAAAAAATTGATATTTCAGAAAAAAAATGTTAAAAATATCAAAGGAAAATCTTGTTCAGAGGTTGACGTCGCCAACATGTGGCTGTCCCAAATCTGTCAACTTCACACCGTGACTAGAGAAGCACTTCATGACTCCATTGAACGCATTGAGACCCACAATGTCAGACTAAAGGACCGGGTCAAGGAATTGGAAGATGCTTTCTTTCATATGCCATTGCTTGTCGATCCTTTGGCAATAGCCATGCCTGACACCCCTGCACCCAATGTAAAAGCACCCTCCACCCTGCTCGCATCCTGTAAATGATATGTGGAAAACAATATCACAAAAAGAATGGAACTGGTTACTGATGCCTGGAAAAGATCACAAACCATCGCTTCCCTTGGAACCAGGGCACATAGCTTGCTCGAGCTTTTGCAAGCCAAATTAAAAGATGAATAAAATTTCTTCTTAAAAACGGTCATCCCTTTTGGCAAGATTGTCAACAATATAACAGAAACAAAAAGAAGAAAAGAAGATCTTCCATCCAAAAACCGGATCGACCAATTGAATGCATGTTGGAAAGAAAAAGTAAACAACATGCGTCTCATTGTTCAGTCATGTGAACAAGTCATATCGAAGAAAGATAAATTATTCACAAAGCTGTCAAATATAGACTTAGCCGGGAAAACAAACGACTTCCAAGACCCCCTCTTAATCACAAACACCTTGCCCTTAACTAGAGAAGAGTTCGATATACAGGTTGCTATGTTGAAGACCTTCTCTCTAGAAAAATTTTACAACATCCTTCAATTTGATCAATCTCACGTCCATGATTGGCTAGTCAAATATGCAGTACAGAATGAGGAAATTCATCATGCTCTCTCTAATCTTTCTATCGACTTCCAGAAATTAGAAAATGATCTTTTCAACATCAAGATCTGGAATGAGATCAATGTCGCCCCAATGAGAGCGTACATTAAAGAATGGGTCGAAAGGCAATTGAAACAGGCTGCCAACGAAAGACAACAGGCAGTTGTCAGCATTCCAGCAGCCGTGGAAAACGTCCTTGAAACCGCAGTCATTGTCGACATCAATGAAGGGGCAACCACAAGCAAATAGCCAAAGTGCTCATATGTACCCTCACTGTAACTTTACTCATCCCATCTTTCTTTGTTTCTCAACCTAGTTATTATGTTTTCTTAAATAAACATGTATAGGAAAACACTTATACCTTTCTATTTATTTTCTTTTGCAGTTGTTACACTCTATCTTCTTTCCACAATCCTATTTCTTGTAAATATTTCTCTAATGGTTTGTGGGAGCCCCAATCCCAGTCTACATGACAAACGAATTGAAATTCTGGTTTATATGTAACACACTTTGTTTTTTTTGTATATTTCAAAATTTGCAGTGGTATGTAACAAACTTCTATTTTTTGACAGATTTCAAATAAAAATGCATCTAAATTTTTATATCCTAAAGATTCTACTCTTATCTTTCAGCACTCTATATAACAAATGCATTTATTTTTTAATATGTTAGACTTCTATTCTTATCCTTCAACAGTTCATATGGCAAATGTTCACAAATACATTAAAACTTTTATATTTCTTATCTCCTATTAATTTTATGTCATCATATATTTTTAATGTCATCATATATTTTTATCTTTCACCAGTCCACATTGAAAATGCATTTAAATTTCCAAATTTAATCTTGCACTCTCAACAAATTTTTTACTTTTTTATATACTTTCAAAAAAAAAAAAATTTGCTATACACTTTCCAAAATTAGATGGTGCTCGGCCTGCCAACCGTCATTTACTTTTGCTCTATCTTCCAAAATATGCTTCAACCCCATTTTTCAAAATTTACTTTCTAACCTCCATGGCAAACCTCCATGGCAGAGGCTCAGCTGCCATGCAGCCTTGTTAATATTAATAATTGATGTTTGGTTTATCTATTCCACTATATTAATATATTTTAGATATAAAAATTTTATACGTCTTTATAAAATAAAACTATAAAAGATTTATATGAAATGTAATCTTCAACTAAAATATTAAATTATCATATATATTCTATATGATATCGTATAATATAAATATAATTAATTTTTACGTGAGTTATTTTTAATGAACAAAATATCAAAAAATTTAACATTATTTATACACTATTCAAAATATAGTGAAGTGATTTTATTTTTAAAACTTTATGATATCGTATAATATAAATATAATTATTTTTTACGTGAGTTAATTTTAATGAGCAAAATATAAAAAATTAACATTATTTATACAATATTCAAAATATAGTGAAGTGATTTTATTTTTAAAACATAAAATAATAAATATTTTATTTTTAAAACATAAAAAATAAATTTTAAAATATTTAATATGAAAATTTACAAAGAATTGTGTTTTTTTTTTTAAATAAAAATTAAATTTTAAAAATTTTAAATTTAATTTATTTTATTTTTTATTCATTAAAAGGTTATGTATAGGACATAAATCTTTGGTAAAATGTCATTGTTAATTTTATTTACAAATATTTAAAAAAATGAGTTATTGTAATTTTTTATATGATGTTTTTTTTTTGTTTGTTAATTTGTGCGATTAACCTGTGGCTTGAGAAACCGCGACTCAAGGTCATCTAAGCCGTCAAAATCCCCCGGGGATAGCACCCGGCCTGAGCAACACCAACCCTTAACATGGTTGGATTTTTTGTCCCCGCAGGGTTCGTTCCGGTGACTTTAACATCACGGAGTGGCTTAACAACACACTCCATCACCAACTGTCCTACACCTCGGGTACAATTTTTTATATGATGTTATTGTTTATTTACTTTCTCAATTTTTATAGTTTGCAAAGACTAACCACTTTGTAACATATTCACTTATTTTATAAAAATATTATAAATGAAAATAAGAAATTAAATATTTATATTTTTTATTATAAAAATAAATTACACCATAAAGAGTTTAGGAATATATGATAAATGACATAGGTTAAGTAAGAGTTCAGTCAAAAAGTTCTTTATACATAACTTTAAAAAATGGGAAAAATGTCTCCCAAGTGCATTTTTATTGTTTAATTTTTTGGTTATGGTTTGTTAAAGCATTATTCCCATTTCAATATCGTTTCAAAAATCTTATATTTGGTGATCAACTTAGTTTCAACCTTTAGCTTTGGTTGTAATAGTTGTGGGATTTCATTTTATAGAAGATGTAATGTAAGAAATATAAGCATGAGACTTAAATAGCACATAGTTAGCTCAAATTTTGATAGATTCATAATAATTAATATAGATTAATTATAGTTTTAATTTTCTTGGAGTTGACATAGGGAAATTTTTTATTAGTGGAGGTTTTAACAAGGGTTTTGGTGTTATAAGATTGGGTAAAATTATCGAAGGTAAGTTTTTTTTAATATATTTTAGTGAAGGTTTATTATAACTAAAAAAATTGGGTAACTAGAGGTTTTAGTGGGTGTTTTTCCTAAGATGCCCTTCTTACAATATGGCACAATGGTGCTCCATTATTTAAGAGATATTATAAAGTACCAATGTGTTATACATTGTTAAGCATCAATGTAATATATCTCCTCATGCACTGAAAAACTCTACACCTCATGAAACCCCTCATCACCATACAAACCAATATCTTCAAAACAATAGGCAACGATTAAACAATTATAAAAAAACATTATGATCAATGATATGTGCATTAAATATGAAAAACAAATATGCACCTAGACTAATCAAAACACCACAATAATATTACCTCTCTCATCTGATGGCTTGATTGTAGTAAATTAAAGCTTTTGACACCACCACTAGTCCATCCCTTTATAGGGATATTGCTCAAGGTCAAGGACATGATCATCCTCACTAATAAAAATACAAATGACATCATCAACCAAAACCTTACGCGAGAACTTGAGTTGACCCATCCTAATCAACATCTGGCCCCACATGTGCATACACACATCAATTATCATTCTAGGAGGTTGTCTATCAAATGATGACTGAATTGCCAAAAACTTTTGAAAAACTGAATTAAAAAAAAAAATGAACAAAGGGGAATAGATGTCTACATTCGACACATTATGACATCTATCTAAATTAATATGGAACTATTATCGATCCAAGGGATCAAATTTTGCTCAAAATTCAAAGTGCTCGGAATCGCTTCAAATTGAACAGGTGCGTAGGCCTCATCGTCACGAACCCAATGCAACTCGAACGGGTTCAAATCGACATTGGATGAGTGAGATATCCCGCTATGTTCAAATTGTCAAACAGGCAAAAAAAAATGTGTTGACTGTACAGTCCGTACAGTTGTTGACATGGCAAGGCCATACGCTGACGTGGTAGGTGCTGAGTTGGCAGACAGTTGGCGGTTGGGCGGTCAAATCATTTCTCGACACATGGCACATTTTTGACAAGTGGGATGGTGCCACGTGGCCCAGACATGGGCTGCCACGTGGCACCGTATTTAATTGGTTGTTAAAATTATATGGAGTCCATGGGGATCGAAACCTAGACCTCCCGCCATGGTGGAGCGCCTTCACATGGTGTGGGTTACCAATAACCCACGCATTGTTCCTTGTTATGTATATGGGTTTAATTATATTTGAATTTGAATTATGTTATGGTTTGGGCGCGGTCTGGGCTGGGGCTAAGCCCCAGGCCCCATTCATATGTGGATTCCCATACGACCACACCGCGCACGCGTGTTTCAAATGAAGTCAAAGCCCCGCACGCCTGGACACTTGTCGGTTGCCCATAAGTTTTAAAACTTAGCCCTTTTGTTTGCGGGGGACGCGGTCATATGGACCATGTGCTCAACAACTTTGCGGTTAGGGGGCTAGGTTCCCTAACCATTCTACAGTTGCGCACATTTTGCGGTTATGTGCTCGGTGCTAGGTTTAAGCACGGAAAAACCCGCAGAGGCTAGGTTGGACACACAGAGGTGCATTTTGGCGATCCAAAGACAACAAGTTTGAAGGAGAATTTCCAGGAAGCCTATCTTCTTCAATTTTTGGCCAAATCAGGTGCCAAAAAAGCCCAGCTAGGGGTTTTTGGATGTTCTAAAGCCATTGGAGCCATCTATTTGGCATTTTGGGCATTGTAAAGCACATATTTTAGCACTTTGAGCAAATAATATAAAAGATCCATTGGAAGTTGGACCAGGAGATGTAGCCCAAGAGAGGGGTGAACTCCTTTATCATTTGTTGTGTTATGTGTTTACTATTCACTGTATTTGTTGGTTATTATTTGCATCTTGAATGTGTAATTTTCTCTAAAATTTGTGTTTGCAAATTGATCCTTTTGCATAAGCACACTTAAATAAAACTTTGCAAATATTTTCAAGAATACAAGCCTTTATCATTTTCAAATCAAGTTGGTATCAAAGCATAGGTTTTTGAAGGCTTGATTATTTGCAAGTGTTTGTTTTCTAATACTCACAAGGTTGAAACTCACAAGAGGAGAAGGTCAACTTGTAGAGCCAAGTTCTCATCCTTCAAGAAGAAAGATTATATTATCACCTCAAGCTTCAAGGAGGCATTCACCAAGTA
>JZKD02S1619822.1:0-14093 GCA_000966675.3 Picea glauca
TGTGAAATTGGTAGTTTTTTCTTGTTGCAATGGTTCAATATGATGGATTTAGGGAAAATTGTAGAACTGGAGTGAAATCCAAAAATTTATGGATAGATTCACATTTAATTTTGTTTCAAAATATTCAAAGAATTAATTTTTGTTTCCAATCTGCGAGTTACAAAGTCAAATTTTAGTTTGGAAGTCGAATTCTTATGTCTTTCTTTGCAGTCACTAATTTTTGTGATGAACATCCTTGATTAATTTGTTTGTAATAATCAATGGTTAATATCTAGTTGCAAAGTGTAAAGAGGGTGTTCCCGATAGTCTATAATAATTTGGGTTTCAAACAAATCTTATAGAAGGTAAAAATGTCATTATGAAAAAAACATTGAAGGCACAAACCCAAATGAACGAGGACCATTCATTGTATCTGAATAGTTTCCAGGTCTTATCAAGCTGTGAACTAGGTATGTATTTGACCTCAAGTTGGCTCTAAGTTTCAACTGTCTAAAAATGGTTTGTTGTTGTTTTAGGACAACAAAATGTTCATTAACTTCTTCGTTGATTTGTTACGATTACATAGGCCATTTAGGTGTTATATCATGTAGTTTTTTTCATCAAGGGTTAGCACATGCATACCAAAATATATGTAACACACCTAGAAATGTTTACTGCTGAAAATATTGTAGTTATAAACTCTAACATACATGAAAATAAACACAGGTATTTTTGGTCAACACGACCTTGGATAAAACCCCCCCAAGGAAAATTATTTTGGAATATGAGTGTATATATAGGGAGAATAGAAGGTGGAATACAAAAAGTACAATAAAAAAAAGAACCCCATATAATAGCATCTTGATCCAAGCTGCAATACAAGACCAACTGAAGCAAGTGCGCCCTAGGAAGGTGCTCCCTCCAAAAATGTTGTCAAGACCACTGAACTAGAGATCTCTGCCAACTGCAATCTCTGATGGAGAAACCCTCCCGTAGTACTTTAATACTGATATGTAGCTTCCCTATGAAACATATCTCACTACAAACTGAGCTATGAAATTTCTCCCTGTTGATAATGCACCGTCCTCACTAAGTGCACCCTCCTCCAAGCAAAAACCTCTCCACTAAATAAATGAGGACCTCAGCTTGTTGTATACCTCCATGGATAGAAGAACCCAAGATTTCCTCAACCATATACTCAAACCTCATCCTGATGCTCTCTCTCAAACTCTCCAAGTGAAAAAATGAGTGAATGAGCTCCTCCTTTCCCTTTACACCCCTCTTGAACCTCCATAAGGAAAACTGAAGTTTGGATGGTTGAGATCACCCAATCTCATTTCCAATCAATGGTTGAGATGATCACATAATAGTATCACTCTCAAACCCACTTTGGGTTAAGTTCCCTAAGTTCAATTTATGTCTCCTAATTCACCCACAAAGTGAATTAATTCACTTAGGCTAAAATGACCAAATTTCACTTTTGACTTAAATCTCCTAAGTCAAAGTGAAATTAGACATAAAGTACAAGGAACAAAGTAAATAGTACTTCCCACATGTGTTTAGGAGCTCAAAAACACATGGGAAACACTTCCCAAGGTATATAATCTCAACACTCCCTCTTACTGAGCAAAGTGTTTCTCACCAAGCCCATCTTGTCTCTAAAGTAGATATGTTTTCCCCTTGGCAGGGACTTAGTGAGGATGTTTGCAATCTGCTCGTTAGTTGATATATGCTATAATGACATTGCCCCTCTCTGAACCCAATATATGATGAAGTGATATCTGATCTCAATGTGCTTCGACTGGTCATGGAAAAATGGATTCTTAGAGAGTTTGATACAACTCTAATTATCGCAGTATATGGTGGTCGATGGAAACTCCTGACCAAATAATCCTACCAGCATATTATGAATCCAAATGGCCTCACAACTGGCTTAATTGTCTTCCATGTAATCTTCCTCAGTGGAACTCAAATAAATTGACTTCTTCTTACGGTTGAACCAAGAAACCAGTCCTGACGCCAAACCAAAGTAGCACCCTGAGGTGGTTTTTCTATTAGTAGCACATCCTTCCCAATCCAAGTCAGTGTATCCAACCAAACTAAACCCGTCACCTATGATATAGTCTAGGCCAAAATCAATTTTCCCAACAATGTACCTCAACACATGTTTTTCCCCAATCTAGTGAACACTCCTCGGCTCTACCATATGATGGCTGAGAGTGTTCACAGAAAAATAGACATTTGGTCTAGTGTTGAACAGATACATAAGTGAACCAATCAACTGCCTATAAAATGTACCATATACCAATTGGGAATCTGAATCACTAATCTTCTTCCAGTTGGCAACCATGGGTGTCGACATAGGTATGCATTCCTCCATCTAAAATATTCTCATAATATCTGCAACATACATCCCCTGCCCAAGAAATATTTTTCCCTTCTCCTTACATACCTCCATACCCAAAAAATAGTTCATCAACCCAATGTCACTCATCTCAAACTATGATGCAAGTCCCGACTTCCACTCAGCTATGATATCCTCGGCTCCTATGATGAACAATTCATCCACATATAGAATGAGAATGAGAATGTCCTCACCTCTAGTGATGTAATAGAGGTTAGTATCAACATCACTCTTCTTGAAGCCCATATGAAGCATGTATGTGTCAATATGTGAATACCAATCTCGTGGACCTTGCTTTAGACCATAAAGTACCTTTCTCAAAATACACATGTGAGTCTCCCTCTCACTCACCTAAAATCCCTATGGTTTCTCAATGTACACCCCCTCATCTATAAATCCATTTAGAAATGAAGTCTTCACATCCATATGATGAATGCTTCACCCCATATTTCCCACTATGGAAATAATACCCTTCATTGAGGTGTATCTTGCAACTGGTGTGAATGTCGCATCATAATCGACTCCCTCTATCTGAGAGAATCCTCACACCACAAAACAAGCCTTTTGTTTCTCTATGCTTCCATCTACAAGATACTTGGTTGTGTACAACCACCTGGAAGTCACAACTAACTTCCCCACTAGCCTTAGAATGACCTACCAAACATCGTCGTGCACAATGGAGTCATACTCCTCCAGCATGGCCTCTCTCCATACCTACTGGTCCACTTCCTGTGCAAATCTCTATGGCTCAGTATTTGATATACTCGTCACTAAATGAAAATATGATCCAAGAATCATTAGAGGTATAATCTCTTAGATATGGCTCTTGGGATCCCCTACGTTCTCCTTGTCCTCCTTCAAGGTCTCTTAAAACCATCTAGGTCTTCTCTTCCCTGAAGAGGCCAATGGAGAAGTAAGGTCACTCTTCCCAAGAGTAATTGCCTCAGTTCTAGTCTCAACACTCTGAGATCCTGAAACCTCTACCCCCTGTGACTGAATGTCCTTTAATTGTGACCCTGAAGCTTTTCATGGTTACCCTATCACCCATTATACTATCATACCAGAAACCTGAGGTTCTTCTCCCTCTGAGACATCAATTGGTTCCTCTGCATCATCCTCTACACTGACTCTCAACTCAGGAGATCTCTGAAAATCCCTATCCTCCTCAAATATGAAATCTCTGCTCACCACCACTCTCCTAATTGATGGAATGTAGATATGATAGGATTTGGACACCTCTTAGTATCCAACTAGAATCCCCTGCTAGGCTGTGGGGTCTAGATTTGTCATATTCTATAAGGGAACATGAGAAAGGATTAATCACCCAAATATCTTTATGTGCTCGACATCAATACTCCTGCTAGTGAAGGCCTCCTCAGGATTCATCTTCCCCAATCATGTGGGGGCTCTTGTTTTGTAGGTAAATTACAGTATCACTTACCTCTGCCCATAGGTAAAGAGGAAAACTATGATCATGCAACATGGATCTCACTGCACCGGTGATAGCTTGATTATTCCTCTTAGAAACCCTATTATGTTGGGGATTGTATGGTACATTCATCTATCTCCTGATCCCATGTTGGGAAAAAAATTATATGAATAGAGTGAAGGAATAATCCCCACTATTATCCAACAACAATACCTTGATCCTATTTCCAGATTGGTTCTCCACAAGAGCTCTAAACTCTTGGAACTGCTTGAAGACCTCACGCTTGGTATTCAGTAAATAGATCCAGGTCTTCCTTGAGTAGTCATCAATGAATGTGAGATAGTACTCAAAACCACTCAAGGACTTCTGATACATGGTCCCACACACATCCATGTGTACTAAATCCAATATCCTGGCTGACCTAGTGTCACTATTGGGGAACAAGACCTTGGTAAAATTACCAAGAACACACCCTCTACAAACATCCTAATGCTCTATACTGATCTGTGTCACTTTGGTCACAACTTCTACTAGTCCTCCAAGAGATCCATGATTTAGATGGTTCATCCTACGATGCCATAGCTCACATATCTATCTTCTATTGTCACTGCTCATTGCTAATGCATGAACATGATCAAAAACAAATTTGAACAATTTACCATCCCTCACTCTAATCACTTGTATTGAGGAAAGTGAGGAACCCTTAGGGTGTATGAATACCTAGACCACTCTGAAGGACACCTCAATACCTCTATCCTAGAGGGTAGAAACTCAAATCAAATTCTTCTTCATCCCAGGGACATAGAGAACATCCCTGAATGATATAGGTGGCATGCTAGCTCTCTGAAAGGTAACAATGCCAATCCCAAAAAATCTAACCAAGGATTCATCTCCAAGGGTAATCTCTATCATGACCTCTGTGTCTCTGAGATCAGTCAAGTTCTCTCTGACTACAGTCACATGGATCGAAGCCTCATTTTTAATATTCCAGATGTTGGGTGTCATTTCAACTAAAGTGCAACATATGAGGAAAGCACACTCTCTCTCAAACAAATTCTGAAACTTTGCCTCCTTTGTTGTAGTTGTGGTACCACCCATATTCTTCTTCCTATTGGGGAATTGTCCAACATGGTGCCCCAACTTCTTACAAACAAATCACTTCACTTTTCTCATATCTCTCTTCTGACCACTGCTTCTCCCTCCTCCCTGTGGTGGGGCCCCAAACTTGGGACCCTTCCTATCTCCCCGATCGACCTTATTCTTTCCCTTTGTCCAAAGAGAAATATCCTCATCACCTTGCATTATCTATTATTGATGTATAGAATATTCTGGTACAAGTCTAGTCTCCTTCTAGACGAATTCATCCCACATCCTCTCCCATGTGGGCATGACCTCCCTAGCAATAATTCCACTAATGAATGGACCCCGTTTTTTGGTAAAGTTGTTTAAGGTTGTACTGACCATAGAATCTGGGTCCACCACCTCTCCAATGGCTCCAAAATTGTCTCTAGTCTGGGTGTATCGAACAAGGAAATAAGTCACCGACACACTCTTGAGCATGCAAATGCCCCTGATTCGATCATGGAGAACCATCTTTCGGTTCTCATTAGAGCTCTCATAAATATTACATAGAGATTCCCACATCTCAAATGCATAATATTTACTATTCAAGTGGGGAATGATATGATCCCGCACTGCATCACATATCATCCTCTTTTCCTTATTGTTCCTCTTCCTTAACTTTGCTAACAAGACGATAGTAGTAGCAGTAGGAATAGGAACAAGAACAACTACCTCAACTATATCCCATAGTTCGAGGTCCTCCAAGACAAAGAAGATCCTATCCTTCCAAGGAGACTAGTTTCTATCTGTAGCTAGCCTATCCTCCACACACATATGAGATGATGACATCACTACCGACTACACTCAAATTGATGCTCCAAATACAAATGAATGTTTCCTCACTCCTTTCAACACAAGTGTGAAAAGAGGAAAAAAAACATGACACAAATCCCCTTCCCTCCAAAGGTATTATTGACCTCCCAGTCTTCAATCGTTGAATTCCTAATTCAGAGTGACTCCTTGGTTCCCTATGGGAACCCGAAACTATCTTACCCACACACACAGTCTCTTCCGTAAGAGACCACGACTATGACCGTGGTTCTACTTCCTTCATGTTTCAGACTTCGGGGATATCTAGAATCCTTTCTTCACTCCTTCCTGAAGCACTCATCTTTGAGTCTCTTAACTCACACCACGCATCTCCTCAGATTCACTGGCCCCACAAGGGTTCATACTTCATGACCCTGCGAAACTCTAGGAATTTCACTCACAACCTCCAATATCCCGATTCTTGATTCTTGGATCTCGTCACCACACGCTCTCCTATGATCAATGGTCAGAATTGAATCTCAACTTTGGACCCCACGACATAGTCTTCATCAATTTTTCAACTTGTTGAACCTCCAAAGTAATGAAATAATTTTTGTCTCTCCTCCTTGCAACTTCACCAGATCTAATGGTCTGGGATTGTTCTTCTCCTTATGAGAACGAATCTTGTTCACTGACGTTGAGTGAAGACTCCAAGGACTCCTCCCCTTGAATATTTTTGTCTCTCTCCTT
Source organism: Picea glauca (assembly GCA_000966675.3). Classification (NCBI taxonomy): domain Eukaryota; kingdom Viridiplantae; phylum Streptophyta; class Pinopsida; order Pinales; family Pinaceae; genus Picea; species Picea glauca. The sequence goes on from JZKD02S1619822.1 coordinate 6,435, forward strand.
CTTGAGATTTCCTTCTCTGATTTGTTCCTCTAAACAATCTCTTCGACACTTAGTCGAGAATTTGGCCCGCGCACACTTTGCAGCAGATCTCTCTCCACACTTCAATATTTGTGGTTAGTCTTGGAAATTTTTTTGGGGGGAACACCATCCAACTAAAACTTTCTACATACATACATTGTTCTCTACATCTCCCAGCCCTTAGCTTACAATGGCACAACCACTACAATAGTTATCAAAAACAATTAACAACCACTTTGCCTAGAACAACCCACAACAACCCTTACTGGGAAATATTACAAAGATTTATACAAGGGGTGCTCTTTGAGCATTCTCTCCAACTACTCTATGCTACCTTAAATTGAATTGAAAGATATCAACTACTTAATGCTTATTACAATAAATATTGTGTCAGGTGGATAAGAGTGCAAGCTCCAAATTTGTACTGTGATCTGATCCGTAAAAAAAGGTACATTCCCCCATGATCTTCCATGATGGCTCAACCTCTAATATTTAAAGACATTAATAACTAAAAAAGGCTTTGTCATATATCACATTAATACATTGATCGTTTGAAATTCAAAATGTTTCAAAATGTGCACTAGTGCACACAGGTATCTTCCACGCTTGTGATTTGTTGGCGAAGCTCTTGCATCAAAACACCAACCTCACTCCTAGAAATATGGGTGTGAAAAGAGGTCATGAAAAATCAACCTCAATCCTACCACATAGGTGTGAAAAGAGACTGACCAAAATGTCCACAAACTGTTCTATAACCCTCCTCAAAAATCTTCCAACTAACTTCCACCAAACTTTGTCAATGGTTGTCCACAAAATATGCCTAAAAGGTGTATAAAGCGGTCCACTCATATGTTGTCCAAAAATCAACAAAAATCAGCCACCAAGCTCTGATACCATGAATATTTTCTAGGTCCTATCAAGATTCCAAATAGGTTTGTCTTTGACCTCAAGTTGGCTCTAAGTTTCAACTGTCTAACAATGGTTTGTTATTGTTTTAGGACAACAAATTGTTCAGTAAATTCTTCGTTGATTTGTTACAATTACATAGGCCATTTAGGTGCTCTATCATGTAGTTGTTTTCACCAAGGGTTAGCACATGCATACCAAAATATATGTAACACACCTAGAAATGTTTACTACTAAAAATACATTAGTTCTAAACTCTAACATACATGAAAATGAACACATGTATTTTTAGTCAACATGACCCTGGATACAACCCCCTGGGGAAAACTAATTTGGAATATGTGTGTATATATAGGGAGAATAGAAGGTGTAATACATCAAGTAAAATAAAAAAAATAACTTGATACAATATCAACTTGATACAATCTACAAACAATCCCAGCTAAAGAAAGTGTTCCCTAGGATGGTGTGGCCCCCCAAAAAGTTGTCAAGACCACTGAAATGTATCTCTCTACCAATTGGAATATCTGATGGAGAAACCCTCCCACAATACTCTGATACTAATATGTATCTTCCCTCTGAAACATATCTCACTGCAAACTGATCTCTCAAATTCCTCCTTGTCGATGATGTGCCCTCCTCCAAGCATGAACCTCTCCACTAAATGAATGAGGACCTAAGATTGTTGGCTGCTTCCATGGATAGAAGCACCCAATATTTCCTCAACCATAGCCTCAAACCTCATCCTCATGATCTCTCCCAAACTCTCCAAGTGAACAAATGAGTGAATGAGTTCCTCCTTTCCCTTTTCACCCCTCTTGAACCTCCATAAGGAAACCTAAACTTTGGACAGTTGATATCATCCAATCTCATGTCCAATAAATGGTTGAGATCATCCCATAATAATGTCACTCTCAAACCCACTTTGGTTTAAATTCCCTAAGATCAGTTTATGTCTCCAAATTCACCCACAAAGTGAATTAATAGTCACTTAAGCTAAGATGACCAAATTTCACTTTTGACTTAAATCTCCTAAGTCAAAGTGAAATTAGAAACAAAGTACAAGGAACAAAGTACATAGTAATTCCCACATGTGTTTAGGAGATCACAAACACATGGATAACACTTCCCAAGGTACATTATCTCAATAGTATCAAGGGTCAATCCTATCCATCTATTAGAATTAAGGTTTTCAAAAGAATTCATTTGAAAGGATCAATTAGAGAACTAGTGTTTCTAAGGAAGATATGTTTGAGCGAGATAATGAGTGTGAAAAATGATAACCTGAGATGATCAGAGTATTTGATCGGTAGTTTAATTAGTTGTTAGATATTGCGGGAAGTTTGTTTTAGAAACAATTATTTGGGATGATTCGTGCAGGTATTTCAACTTTTTTGAGGATAGATATCCTTGTAGATTTTAACCTTGTGCAATAAATTATTGCAAACAAATTCTTAATCAAAATAGAAAAGATACAATGACACACACACACACACACATTATAGAGATATTTTACCCTAGGAACCCAAACTAGGAAAACCAACAACTTGTTCAAAGCTTCGCCTCTACTATTTTATTCATCATCTTCTTCATAGTTTAAAATACAATATATATAGGATCTCATAGCTTCAAAAACCCATAATATATTGGCCTATATTATGCAACAACCCTAATTCCTTAAATTAAATTATAAAACCATAATAAAAAATCATGTGCCGAAAAACCACTAAAAATGGACCCATGACCCCTCCTTGCTCCCATATCAATGTAAAATTCCTGGGAACAATATTGCAAGAAATATAACACATTCCTGACATTCTCCCACTTGTTTTTTTCTTTGAATATAGGGGTATATAGGATTACATAGTCAACAATCTAGGGAAACAATGCCCATTATTTCTCTACACCAGGAGAAGTTATTAGTGCTCACAAACTTTGTCAATGAATTTTCAACATTATTCAAAGTGTCCACCTTAATCAGTAACACCTTCATATCTTCAATCATGTCTTTAATAAATTAATAATAAACATCAATATTCTTTCTATTTTAATGATAAGTCAGGTTCTTCGCTAGGAATATTGCACTCTAACTGTCACAATCTATCCTTACATCTTGCTATGCCAACCCAATACATGAACACAATATATCTAGACATATTTCTTACTTTCTTTCATGACTAGATGCCATGTATTCAACTTTTGTAGTTTAGAGTCCTAGTACAAACTATATTTTTCTCATCCAACCGATTAATCCTCCAAATAGGTTAAACACATACACACTTGTAGATCTTTTGCAATCCAAAATTCAAGCCCATTCTGCATCAAAAAATACATGTATTTCCAAAATTTTGTCCAATATTGGTCTTTTTTGGTAGTACAATCCATAGCTATTAGTTCCACACAAATACCTAAAACCCCCCCTTACTATTGTCTAATGCTCCTTCCTTGGTTTCGACATATACTTGCTAAAAAATATCATTGCTTGTGCAATGTTCGGTCTAGTACAAACTATTGCATACATCAAACTGCAACTTCACTCACATAGGAACATGAGACATGTCCTCTTCCTCTTCATGTGCCTTTGTAAACTGATATGGATGTAAATTTACACCTACAAGAATAATAACCTTAATCTTCTTACATTGTTGCATATTAAACCTATGCAATATTGTCTAGACATATTTCCTATGATTTAACTAATTTTTTTGTTTTCTCGATCTCTTTTAATTTCCATGCCCAAAATGAAATTTTTTGCATCGATATCCTTCACATCAAATTTAGAGGAAAACTGAGTTTTCACATCCTGGATAATCTCCTTGTTGTTTCCTATTCACAACATTTCATCAACATACAAAACCAAATGAATGAGATGATCATGGTTTAATTTGAAATACACTCAATGATCTACTTTGCTGATTGTTAAGCCAAGTACCAACATATAAGTATCAAATTTTTGATACCACATCCTTGGTGATTTATTTAACCCATACATGGACTTTTTCATCCTGCATAATAACTCTTTCTTTCCCTTCACAACGAAGCCTTATGGTTACTTCATGTGTATTTCTTCTTCCACATACCCATGTAGGAATGGTTTATTTACATCCATCCGTTCTAATTCAAAATAAAACACAACAACAATAGATAAAATAAATATTATAGAAGTTAACTTGGCAACATGAGAAAACATTTCACTAAAGTCAATTCCCTCTAGCTAGGAATAACCTTTTGCTACTAACCTAGATTTTTGTTTCTCCACTTTTCCTTCTGCATTCACCTTCTTTCTAAACATCCATTTGTTTCCAATGGGATTTCTTCGATTCATCAACTCCACTAAATCCCAACCCTCATTCTTATCTAAGGATACCATTTTTTCAACCATGGCCTTTTTCTAGAGTTTACATCGTCTAAATCCACTACCTCCATAAAAATTCTAATATCATCATCAATAAAAGACAAATAAAAAATTTAACAAAAAATAGGTGGAGTATACCTTTCCATTTTCCTTCTTCCCGAGCTAATATCCTCAATACTCGGGTATGACGCTCTTTTTCTTTTGATTCATGTTCTTCTATAGAGTCTAATTCATTATTCTTCAATTCAAACTATGTATTCTCTTATTATTCTTCCCTTGGTAAGAATTTTTCTTTGACAACATCTTTTATTTCTCTAAATACCATGTGTTGGCTATACACTACCTTTTTATTTTCTCAGTTCCAAGTCTTATAACCATTCATACCATCCTCATAAGATACATGTTTCAACATTTTTATGTAGAATACTCATGTTTTTCTTTGGAATGTGAACATATACATCACAACCAAATACCCTTATATGTGTGAGAGAGGGATTCTTACCAGTGCATACCACGTGTGGAGTATTCTCATCCAATGTTGATGAGGGTGATTGATTGACTAGGTAACATGTAGTGCCTAGTGCCTCTTCCCAAATTTCATGTCCTAACACGACACCATTGAGAATGCACCTTTATTTTTCCATCAACATCATGTTCATCCTTTCTGCAACTCCATCCTACTGAGGTGTATATGGAGTAGTATTGTACCTTTCTATATCATACTTCTTATAGAATTATTCAAATTAGTTTCTACAAAATTATCCACCATTATCAATCCTTAGCACCTTAATTATTTTATCTATTTGATTCTCCACAAGATCCTTAAACTCTTTAAACCTATAAAAAACTTTGTATTTCTTCCCGAGGAAATAAATCCATGTATTCCTTGAGAAGTAATATATATATGAGACATAGTACACACATTTTCCCAGTGAGGGAACTGACACATGTCCAAACACATCACTATGCACCAACTATAAAATTCTCTTTGCCCTCATTGAACCAAAGGGGAATCTTACCTGATTCTACTTCCCATATATGCAATGTTGATAGAAATCAAAATCCAGAGAGCACTTAGACACAAATTCAACCATACATTTACCATGTAATACTCAAAGGCCCTTCTCTCCGATATGTCCCAGTATTTGATGCCAAAGTACGATATTTTCTTCAGAGATTGTAAAATTGTTTTTTTATTCAATTGCAATCCCAGGAACAATGGAACTATTGTACCCATAATTAATAGTCATTTCATGTATCTTATATATATTTCCAATTTTAAATCCCTTGAACAACACCATTTCTCATCGAACCATCCTACAAGTTTCTTTCTCAAACACTGTTTTTACCCCTACATGATCCATTTTTCTTAAAAAAAATAAATTTTTGGCTAATCCTGGGATCTAAAGAACACAATGAATCATTCTAATCCTGGGATCTGAAGAACACAATGGATTTATATTTATCAACTAGGAAAACATCACCTCCATCATACTTTTCATATTTCAAAAACCACTACTTGTGAGGAGTCATATGAAAGAATGCACCCATGTCGACCAACAATGCTTTATGTTCTATCACCAAAATAAAGATAATAGATGACTTACCATTGTATTGAAGGCATTCATATGGTCTATCACCAAGTCTCCATATTTCATCTTCAGGTTCTGTTAGCAGTCTATAAACCCTTTCGATTGGTAAACAAATGACGAAGGTAACTATTTCAACCAACTTTGAGGCCCAAAAATAGACTTTCATACCTAGAGAGGGCTCTCCCGAAAGACATGGTCTCAACGCGGGATATGGATTTAAAGTTGTGGCTAGATTTAACACATTTGAGATAATGGGTTCTGGTTATATTGGCGCAATAGAATAAGATCTTGGGCTATGGAGTCATTTTAATAAAGACAATGGGAACAAATGACTCAGTGATTGAAATTGAGAGGATAAAGGCTAAGAGAGCATCAATATTCAGTGTAAAATCATTGTGTGGGGCGAAGAGAAAATACATAAAGAAACTTGGAGCACCACCGAGGATGAATTCAGAGTTTAACATTTGAGAAAATATGTTTTGTATAAATGGCGCGAACAAGGGGCATTGTGCAGCGAATCCATAGGTTCAAAATTTTGTTCTGATTTAGAAAGAGAGAGACATGAATAAAGTAAAAGGAAGTACGTACGCAAAGAAAGGGAAACAATATATCCAACTGCTACAATTAGAATCTTTTCTTTAAAGCTTCAGGACTTTTGCATTAAATTCCGATCGAGCTCAAACTACATACAATAATCATTGTCTATACTAATTTTTCCAACCAAACTAGATTACATTGGAAAGATCAAATATATAGGCGAGGGCGCCGCTTGGGATACCCTTCTCTTATAACTAATATCTCTAAAAATTAGGAAACCTACTGTCTACGCTAAATGTCTCTTCGCATGCCGCTTTTTCCAAAAATAGACAACAAATACATCTGGATACATCATGATTGTTTGTAATATTCCATGGGGATTCATTTATCAATCAGGTCTCGTCCTGAGAGAGTGATATGTCAATTCTTTCCTTTGATCAGATATTTGAACGGACAAGTGTTTTTCAGAGTCCCACTATCTTCTATAACGAATTTTATTTTTGTCGCACACTCATTCGCTGAGGGAATATGCACAACATGTGGATGTTGACTGTCGTGGCCATTATCAAAATGAAAAAATGTCCTAGGGTGATGCCTCCTTCAAAATTGTCAAGAGTTTCCCTATGTTTGATGATACGAGAACAAAATCAGTTAATCTTGTTTCTTCTGTTCGTTGGCGTGAGCTGTGCGAGATTTCTCCTCGACCGCTTCACATTCTCTAGAATGCTCCACATATGTTTCCTATGTTGAAATAATGTAACTGCGAAGAGAATTATTATTATTATTATATTATTAGGATTAATCCCCATTGTGGATTAATCATGTTGGTAATCATATTAGGACCAAATCCCCTTTTGCGGATTGGTCATCCGACAATTATAATGGGAAGAATAAGAAGTCGGCCCCAATAGTTATTATTGAGACCCATAATTAATTTAAAGGTGGGTTTACCCACCCAGAGTGAGAGGTCGGCCTTGCCAGTGAAACGCTTTCGCACATGCCAGCCTTGTATATATCGGAAGCTAGCGCATCACTTTAATCACACAACTCACTTGCTCATTATCTTATGAGGCAAGCTGCAATTACCAGTTAGAGAGAGGAGAAGAAGAGTGGGGCATCTCTTAGGGAGGACTATGTGTATTGGTTTGAGTTATCTCTTGAACATTGTATTAGCAATTTATGATAAGGAAGTTTTTGTTGGGTTTTCTTCCCCTAGAGGGTTTCCCAGGATAAATGTTGTGTCTCTTGTGA
>JZKD02S1619822.1:27294-54938 GCA_000966675.3 Picea glauca
CCAGGTATGAGAAAAGAGGTGATAAATTTTGTGAACAGATGTAGAATCTTCCAACATGCAAAGGGGAAAAGACAGAAAATTGGATTGTATCAACCATTGCCAATACCAGAGAGGCCTTGGGATGAAATAAGAATGGATTTTGTGTTGGGATTTCCAAGAACAAAAAAAGGATTTGATTCCATATTTGTGGTAGTAGATAGGTTTTCAAAGATGATACATTTCATCCCATGCTAGAAGACCAGTGATGCAACACATATTGCAAATCTGTTTTTCAAAGAAGTTGTGCGACTTCACGGCCTACCCAAGATCATTGTCTCGGATAGTGAAAAAATATTTTTTGGTAAATTTTGGAGGACGTTGTGGAAGAAGATGGGGACATATTTGTCCTTCAAATCATCTTATCACCCTCAGACAGATGGACAGACTGAGGTGGTAAACAAAAGTTTGGTAAATTTATTGAGGAGTTTAGTCACTGAGCATCATAGTCAGTGGGATCAGATTTTTCCACAAACAGAGTTTGCATACAATGACTCGCTAAATAGGAGAAATGGAAGGAGACCATTAAAAATACTATATGGAATGAAACCCAGGGGATTTTCTGAGTTGAGAGACTTGGAACAGGGTGAGATCAGAAGCACTGGAGTAGAATATTTTTCTGTCGAAATGCAAAAAATCCATAGCCAGATCGGAGAATGGTTGCAGAGTTCTAACCAGAAATACAAGCATAGAGATTATCAACATTGCAAGGAACTTCAATTTGAAGTAGGATATCAAGTTTTAACACATCTCAGGAAAAAAATGTTCCCTAGGGGAACATATAACAAGTTGAAGATGAAGAAGATAGGACCCTGTAAGATCTTGAGGAAGTTTGATACAAACACCTATGAGATTGAGCTTCCAGATGGTGTGGCCATATTTCCCATATTCAATGTTTTAGATCTGTATCCTTACAGTAAAGGTGACACAAAGGAATCAAAATATCAAGAAAATATTCAGTGGGAGAAACAGATGCCTATGGCAGAAAATTCACAGATGGAGAAAATTGTGGATTAGAGGATTGGAAAGAAGACCAGAAGGAAAACCTATTTCAAATGTCTGGTCAAATGGAACAAACACCCAATCAAAAATGCTAGTTGGGAAAATGAATCTTACATCCAAAAGCAGGGAACATCAGTGCAGGAGCTCATGGAGAGGATTCCATGAAATTTTTGTCAAGGGGAGTATGATGCAGAAGCATCGTTGGCGAGCGCGCAGAGGCAGAACCACTTAGCATGTGGGAGTTCTTCCAGGACTTCAATGTTGTTAGTTGCAGTCGATTATGGAATCTTCCTTAACTCAACACCAAAATTTACCTTTCAAGGAACACTTGAACTAGTGCCAAAATTTACCCTTTGAGGCACATTTTAAAAATCGCAAGCAGAGCAAGAGTTTTCATTACAACTCTAGATTGAGACTGGTCTAAGTTATCCAGTAGATTAAGTCTTAGAGTAGATGAGTAGGCAGGGGGAAAAAAACCCCTATAAATCCATCTGAGTTAAATAGATGTTTTGTATGCCTAGATAGGGTTAGTTGGAATACAAAAGGAGTAAGAGAACTGCGAGTTAGCAGGAGATCTTAGTTTTTTCAGTTGTTTTAATTTGAATGTATTTTGTATCCATTTTGGCACTTGTGAATAGAACAAAAGGAAAATTGATCCAATACATGGTGTGTGAACAATGTTTTGCAATTTCTTATCATTTATATTTTTATGAGAAAGTGGATGAATCCCCATAGGACAAAATAGAACTGTGAATGTTAGGTTTTCAGTTTCAATTATTTCTCTTCATTGGAATCTTTGCAAGGTGTGAATCGATCAAAAGAGAAGAACACCAAGAGATTGGGAGAGGAATTTCTCTATGAGAAATCCCTTAGATCTGAGTTATTGAGATCCTTAGGTGCAAGGAGTGCGTCGGAAATTGAAGTCTACATCAGATGAAGCTCAGGATGAATAACATCTCAGAAAGTGTTATCGAGATCCAGGAACCCATTTCCTAGGAGAAGTGAAGGTCAAAACCTTCGGGGACTTAGAAAATATTCTAAGTCTGAGAGACTAATAGCTCAGGATGATGAGCATTATCGACCATTAGGTCACAGTGGAGAATCAATGACCGTTTGATTTGGGACAAGCGTGCAAACATTAACGTTGCATATGTTTAGAAGAGGAACGAGAGCTGTTGATCGGTAGTAAGGAGACTTTCTCCATTTAGGCAATCGGGAGTACAATGGTCAACCATTTTAGGACTCTCGGCCGGTGAAAACCTGATAAGATCATGATTGTTGGATCTTCAGAGGCCCAGGGCCGTCAATTCGTGACAAAGGGGTGCTTTGGCATTCGACGATTGAGTGAATGAGTGATCGAATTTCGTGCTGGGTGAAGTCACGAAATGCAAAACGCTGAAATGATCCTACCCATCAGCCAGCGGTTGATCTAAGCCGTAGATCTCATGCCATCATGCTTTCGGCATTTGGGACTTGGAGGAGCTGGGTGTGCCTTGTATTGAAGGTGATGGTCACAAGAGCGTGGCCACATAGATAGAGGAAAGGGAGGATACAACCTCCGATTAGCCCATCATTTTTCAGGACTTAGAGGGGTTTGCGTCAGGGGACCATTGTATCAGAAATCCTGAAACACCAAACGCAATGCACCTTTTTGGCTAAACCCATGGTTGCACTTGCGGTCTTGACGAGTTTGGGGCTTATGCCTAGTGTTGGTTTGCATGAGTAGAACATAGACAAGGGCCTGTGGACTTAGTGTTAGAGGTTCCCTTTCAGAACTAGGAGAGTCGTTCTGACTCCAGAATTAGAGATCTTGACTGGGAGGTCACGCATCCCTTAGGAAGGATAGGGGGTCTACATCACACTTTGTTCAAGTTTCAGAAGTCCATGCAAAGTCTTATTTTTCCACTCTTTTTTCTTACAGGTACCAAATTTGTTATCCACTTCGAGAACCATAAAGAAATGATAATTTTGGCTTCGAACGGTTTCTTTACCTCTTTTTCGATCAACGACACTAGCAGGGAATTTATTTGTCTCAACTTCTATTTGAAAGGCCTCTGGTCTTCTTTGAGATGGATAACATGTTGGATTACTTTGGTGTCACACACCTTCAAATCGTCATAGGTCCAAGCAAAAATGTCGGGGAAGTCCTTCATGAGCTTGATGTAGTCTTGTTTGACATATGGACTGAGCATTTTTGATAATTAGATTATTTTTGAGTTCTCCTCAGTCTCAATGTTGCAGTCTTTGACATCCTTATCATTTGTAGTGATCCTGGGATTTATGGCCATGTCATTTTTGTTGAACAACTTTTCCAGCGACACTAGCCCCTTTGGGATGATATTATTTTTCAGTTATACTATGTCCCTTCTCGCTATCTGGTCCTAGAAAGGGTCATTATTACTGCATGCATCCTCTCTCCCATCTTCATCGTAGTAGCATTCACCGTAAATGTTTTTATTAGCGAACTCATCACTCATTTGGAGAAACCTCTCCACTTGTTTTTCATATTCAAACACCTACCAATTTTTGATATTATCAGGTACTTCCACCATGTGTTTGACTTTGATCTCGTATTTTCTATTAGGGATGATGGGGATTTTAAAAACCAAGGCCGAGGTGGCCAACACATCAATGATCTAGTTTTTCTTCCTAGGGACAACTGATAGATCTCACTCCGAGAATTTCTCAAGGAGATCCAACACCAAGTTTCTGTATGCTCTTATCCTGTGGTGTTTTTCCTAATATATTCCTTTGACCTGGTTTATGACCAGTTCAGAGTCTCTTTGCACTACCATCTTCTTCGTGCCTAATTATTTCAACACCTTCAGGCCCAGAATCAATAACTCATACTCATCCATGTTGTTTTTGCATTCGAGCATGAGCTTGTATGAGCACAACTTTGTGCCCAAATCAGGGGGGCTTACCCATACATCGACACCTTCTCCTTCCTTACTAACCATGCCATTGAAAGTCGTGTTCCATATCTAGTTTTCCGCATGGTATTTTGGGTCGATGCACTCTGCTGCTTTCCACGTGGTTTCCTCATCGACCGTCATGATGGTTGTCAGCTCTTCCTCTTCAAAAATAAGGTCATTGTAGAATATAGAGGAACTAACCTCAGTGTCTATAGAGTATATGGGATTTTTATTTGGCTGTGTCTTGCTGCCTACCATGTATTTCAACAACACTTCTCTATACAATCATCTATCCTAGCCAGAGATAAGAATGGTGGCGCATGGCATGTCCATTTGTAGGGTCCCTTTTAACTTCATAGCCCATGACCTGGATAGAAGCATGCAAAACTTAGGGGGTATGTCCACCATGACCACATCCATAACCATGTTTTTCAAAGGAATTTGGGCCAATGACATGACCAAGTCCTTGATGAGGCCCAGGAACTTGACTTTCTTCGAGTCAAACTATAAAAGGTCCTGATAAGGTTTGGTGACATCCAAATCCAATTCGTCCATGATCACCTTTGGCATGAGGTTGCGCAATGTTCATGAATCTAGCATGGTGTTATGTAGGGTCATGTCATGAACCTTTAGACTGATGTAGAACAAAGGGACATCCTTAGTATCACTTGTCTCTTCAACATGCAGACCAAATAAAATAGCAGGGTGATTGTCTTGGACATTCAAAGTATCAAGAGTCCCTCCCATTTTTAGCATTTTGATAATTTTCTCCTGATATTCACCCTTTTTGATAATTTTTATAAAGGGGACAAATATTTTGATCTTGGCCATTTCATTCTCAAATTTAAAGGGAGGACAAACTTTCTCTACCTCTTTTCCACCCGATTCTCGGTTTTCTTCTGGCATTTTCTTTGGCGCTTCCTCCTTTGAGTTTTCCTTTTCAGTTACATCGTTGGTCATGTTGTCTAGCCTCATTCAGCTAGTGGAAGGGATTTCCACTAAATTATTTATTATGGGGTTTGTCTGTTGAGATTTAGTGTGAGAATCCTTTCTCTTGAGGTTATATTTCTTCTGAAACTGCATGATGGCGTTCTGGTAACCATTTCTAAATTGTTCTGTTTCCCAGGACAATGTATCATATATTTCCCCAAACCATGTATCATTTGTCTCTAGCATCAAATCATTGTTTTGGATCATGTATCGATCATGTTCACTCTTTGTAAAAAACATGTGCATGTTTTTGTCGTCGCAAAAATGCATTTGTTATAAGAACATCTGATTGAAATCCTCCTTTGCATAGTTGTTTTTGAATGGAGGCCTTGTCTATTTATCACCTTGATGTCTCTTCTCCCTCTTTCCCCTATGTCTGATATGGGGAACTTGACCCCTTATGAGGTTTTGATTCTTGGGCCAGGGGTCATGCTTTTATCAGGCAGCCGGTCTATTTCCCACAGACCTTTTCTCCATTAGATTCTCCATGGTTCTCATCATTAAATCAAATTTTTCGTCTTTGGATCTCAATGTTTATGGTTGCACATCTTGTTGGGGATTCTTATCGCCTCTATTGAATCTGTGTTTGATTTTCCCCAAATCCATCATATTTACCTCGACTTCGATCACATTGCTCATAATTGCATCTAGATTTGTTGATCTTATTTCTCTCAACAACAAGGTGAAGTTGTTGTTGAAGAAGTTGGTGTATTGCAATTGTGCAGCCCCAGGAGGTGGATGGACTTCTGCAAGAATCGAGTTATACACCTTCATGAAACAAGATAAGAATTGTTGCATTCTCTCCTCTGGTTCCTTCTTCATATTATTTTACTGTGTTAACAACTGCAAGGGGTTCTTCTTGTCTCCCCATCTAGTGATCAAAGACATTTTGAATGCAGAGAATTCTCAAATTCTCACATTCAGGAGATATTTGAACCACTTCCTCACCTCCCCCACAAAAATATGCACAAAAAATATCTTTTTCACATCTATGTAGTCGACCTCTTCCACATCGATGAAATCATTGAACCAATCCAGATGATTTTGGGATGAAATGTTCCCTTTAGAATCGTAGAGCTCAATTCTCTGGCTATAAATCTAAGGAAAATGATGTAGTTGTTCTGGAAGAATGAGGGTGTGGAATCTGACGACCATGGATCTAGAAGGATTTTGGATTTGAGGGATATTATTAGACACTAGGGTTTGGAATCTCTTATGTTTGAAAACTATCTCATCCAAGCTGGTTTCCGACTTAGATGATTGTTTGTAATCTGCCACGCAAATTTGGTTATCAATCATGTGTCTTCATGAAAGAGTGATATGTCAATGCTTTCCTTCGATCAAATATTTGAATGAGCAAGTGTTTGTTAGAGTCCCACTATTTTCTATAATGACTTTGATTTTTGTTGCGTGCTCATTCGCTGGGGGAATATGCGTAGAAAGTGGTTGTTGACTATCATGGTCGTTATCAAAATGAAAAAATGTCTTAGGGAGATGCCTCCTTCAAAACTATTAAGCTTTTCCCTCCATTTAAGGATATGAGAACAAACTTAGTTAATATTGTTTCTTCTATTCACTGGCAAGAGCTAAATGGGCTTTCTCCTCAACCGCTTCACGTTCTCTGGAATGCTTTGCATACTTTTCCTTTGACAAACTCTATGCTTCGTACAGATGTATGATTGTATCCTATGCCACTCTGAGCTATCTTTTGATCCACTTCACATTCACTTCGTGGCCTTACGCCACTGACACTTTAATAATATTTGTCGCTAGTTGTTGTCTTAGCTCCTTGTTCTCCTGGTACAGTTTGATGATAAATAGTTTCACCTGCTTTGACTGTTGATATGGCTCTTGATCACATGTACCCACAACATCCATCCTCCTCATTATTCTCCTAATTTCTCAGCTTGTACCTTCCACAAGCTCCATCCAGACAGTGAGCATAAGTAATTTTTCAGCAAACAATCTTGTGTGTGGCTCATGTGGGATTCAGGTTTCCCCAGATTACTTATTTTTCTTTGGCCTTCCCCTTCTCTAAGGTATCTAATTTTGGGGAGACTAGGCTTCCACTATCCTTACTTCCTACGTAGGTCCTTCCTCTACAATTTCTGCGTGGTGTGATGTCATCGTTCCCACAGGTAAAGGGAAAACTCCCTTTGTATCGTTGGGGATGTCTGTTGTGAGTGAGAATGAATCCTAGTCACTTTGGGGCTCGAGCCTGTCAATTATTCCACTTCTCACACTTTTCCTTATGTTTTGGAAGGTATCCATGGTGCGACCAGTATTTATCTTGCATGTAGTGGATCTGACGAATGCCCAAGATGGAGAATTCGATCGAACTAGGCTTGCAAGAAAACTTACAGACAGAGCATGAATCTGATTTCGCAAATAAAATGGGTGCAAAACCTATGGGATTTATAATAGATCGAGCATAAGGAGGAAAAGTGCCAAGGAACACTGAATTCATGGTGACTAGATGTTTTGAATCGAATTGTAGATTTTCCATAACACATCCCCGCGTGTAAGGTAGAATCGATAAGGGATACATGGAATACATGATACGAATTCCACGATTTTTTTTTCCTTCGGCCTTCATAATGAACTAATAATAGTTACAACACTTGCCGACGTGACTACCATTAACTACTTGACTCGACCTGGGGCATGTAGAGACTAACTTTTAACAGGACCCAACTCTCTGGGAACAACAAACCCGTACCATTTATGCATGTTTCGACTCTAACATCCCTTCCCCTTTCCAAGGGCCAACTGGCCACTTGTTGACTTTGACCCCTTCATTATTATGTTCATGACATCACATGTTTTGACACATGGGCCCTAACTCGACTAAAAACCGACTCTAATTGAAAGAAAAATGGCAGCGCTAACAGGTTCTACAACTTCTTCTACATGAATTTGTTTCTTACCAGGGACTTAGACTAATACAAATCCCATATATTATTCCATAAAGTATTGGTTGTAGCCCCCACTGACACATTCAATAATATTGAATCTGAGAGACAAAACCATATTCTGTTGATCACCTTCCAATCCAAGCTTTCCCAATCATCTGTTGATGTTCCTGTAGGTGCATTACCTATATCAAAACAAATACACTAATATTTTTCCACCAATTGATCTTCCATATTTATCTTCCACAACTCAAAAATCTTCCCATTAAATTTCTCGATCTCTATTTTTGAATTTCTCTCCATTTATTTTCACTTGAATAATTGATACTACAGATATCCCATTGTACCATAACAAGGCTTATCATAGACCCAATACAAACCCTTAGCCACATAATCACCCCCATAAATACAATAACAACTATGATACCAATTGTAGATTTTAACATTGTACAATTCATTACTACAAACAAATTCTTAACAAAAAAAAAAAATATGCAATGGAACACACACACACACACACACACACACACAAATTACACAAATATTTTACCTTAGAAACCAAAACCGAGAAGACCAACAAATTGTTTATCTCCGCAGCTCTAATATTTTATTCATCATCTTCTTCATTTTTAAAAAATATATATATATATGATCCCGTAGCATCTAAAACCCCTAATCCATTGACCTGAATTATTCAATAACCCTAATTTCTTAACTGGAATTAGAAAACCATTGAAAAAAACTATGTACCAAAAAAAACCAATATTTTATTTTTTCAACGGATCCACCCTTGAACCCCCTTACAGGAAGGGCCCAACACTGCCACCCCCCGTTCTCCCATATCAGTGTATAGTAAATGAGACCAAAATTATGAATATCGTCATTAAACCCAAATGATGGTTTAATTAGTTAATAATTATGATGCTCACTAAGGTTGTAGTACATGGAAAAATTTATGATTTGTAATCATTAATAAATTTGATTTTTTGATTGTGTCTAAAGTTTTATATTGTCATACTTAAAACTTTGAAATTCCTCCAAAGAAAATGTGGCTCAATGTTTGTGAATTTTTAGTTTTTATATATATATATATATATATATATATATATATATATATATATATATATTTAACACATAAACAAGTTATATTTGAAATTAAAAAGTATGCTTATTGTTGTTTTTTATATTTGTAATTTGAACTTATCTATATGGTTGTTGTGGGGGAAAGTGGGAGAGAGAGGTATAATACTTGGGGGAGAAAGAGAGAGGGAGAGGGAGAAAATTGGAGAGAGTGAGTGAGCATGTGATAGATCATAGACATAGAGAGAGAGATAGTGAGAGAGTGGTGGGATCGAGACATAGGAGAAGGGGGGTAGAGGGAGATAAGGAGAGAGAGTGAATGGGAGATAGATAAATAATATTTCCATTGTCTAGGTCATGGTCTAGGTGTAGGTATAGGTCATTTTCTAGGTACGTCATGGATGGAATGAATTCTGTATATAGATTACAGGTGGTAGGAAATACTTAAGAACATGCTAACAGTTCTGTTAAAAGTGAAAAAGAAAAATCTTGTTGGCTCTCTCCCTCTCCCCCTCCATGCATATAAGTAATTACCTACTTCTACTAGTCTTTCTCTAGACCCATCTAATTCCAAGACCCAACTATACCTAACACATCTTAACCCATTCCCACACTCAATCCCATGTAATATCCTTATGGTTGTACCTCTTCCTAGGGTCCCCACAAGTCCTACACCATCAATCAAGAGTGGGGGGTAAATATAGAGGAAGAGGGAGATAAGGGGAGAGATTTAGTGAGCATGTGAGATATCATAGAGATAAAGAGAGAGGAAGACATAAAAATAGTCTTTACAATGTCTAGGTCATGGTCTATGTGTACATCATGGTCTAGGTGTAGGTACTTTAGGTCATGTCATAGGTTTAGGTCATTGTTTATGTTAGAAACCAAATATCAACATAGCATAGAAAAACCTTAGAATAAGTACTCAACGCCTTGAAAAAGAGAGAAATTTAGATAATAAGCCTCTTCGAGGGGGAAACCTCCTTATTCCCACATAAATTTCCAAATGCAAGATGATTCCAAATGAAAATGTCTCCTTGGTATATATAGGAGACTAGGAGGTATAATTACAACTAATGGACTAAATTCAACATAAATAAAATAACATTACTAATGTAATATGCCCCAATTAAGGGGTAATGAGACACTATTTAGGGCTTAAGATGCCCCTCCCCTTGAGAAAAGTGTTGTCTGAAATTCTTGAGTAACTCTGGATGCTTATGTATAAAAGACTCATCTTCCCAAGTGGAATCTTCAGCCGGTAGTTTCCTCCATTTAATGAGATACTCTGAAATGGATCTAATCCTCAGATGGCGAATTCTTGTGTTAGTGATGGCTTCAGGCTCCAATATGATTTTTCCTTCCGTTTCAAGTTATGGAAATATAGTTTGAACTGGTATCTTGTCACCTATAACCTTATTTAAGCATGAAACATAGAAACCGGTTGTACTCGTGAAGATGCAGGCAACTCCAATTTGTATGCCATAGTACCAATCTTTTGCAACACCTTATAAGGGCAATAGTACTTTGGTGATAATTTATTATCCTTCTTGGCTTGCTTGAGGGACATATGTTTGTATGGTTATAGTCTTAAAAGAACCCAATCCCCTACCTCAAAACTTCTTTCACTATGATTTTGATCTTCTTGTTGTTTCACGAGATTCTATGCCATGGTCAGGTTGTCCTTTAATATTTGGAGAACTTGTTGTTGATGCTCGATGTGATATTCCAATGCTTGAACCTTAGATTTTTATTTTAGATAAGAAGTGATGGAAGGAGGGTGGTATCCATAGAGTGCCATAAATGGTGTCATTTTTGTTGCAGTATGAAATGAAGTGTTATACCACCATTTTGCTAAGGGTAACCATTTGAACCATTGTGTTTGTTTATCAGAGACAAAACAATGTTTTAGGATATTTAAACACTTAGGAGTTAGTAAGATCTACTTGGTCTATTGTGTCGTTAGGTAAAATTATGTTTTCTACTGTGTTTCTTTAGTATGCATTAGTATGCATTTGTAGTTAGGAAATCTGATGATCATGATATGTTCCCGACATAGAGTGATCTGACGATTCATACTCTCCTTGATCTTAACAGTCATTGATTCCTGGCTTAAAGAGCATGGAGGGTTGTTGGCCCTTGACCAAGTTTTGAAGAATACTTGGTCATATTTGAGCGTTTTTGGGACTGCGACAGCTTGCCAAAGATGGAGCGCAACCGGAAGCAGAAATTAGGGACACAAGACCTATTTTTGGGTCCCTTTTAGGGTTTTTGGGTTGATGTAAAGGGAAAGGGATGTTGGCCCGTGGGTTTACCCACACTTAGGCCCATTTTGTAATCTATAAATAGATACTTATGCAATGTAAGGAGAGGGTAGTAGTACATCTATGTGATGTATAGCTAAAAGCTTAGTGCTAGAAGCTGGATATGTGTGATTGGATGTGTATTGAAAGTGCTCTTTGCATGATTGTAAGGAGATTGAATAGTTGAGTGCAAGTTGTTGTAGTTTTTTGCTGAAGTGCAAGGAAGAAGGGTATAGCGAGCTGCACATATCTTTTGTCTTGTGTGAAGTAAGGGTCATTGAAGCTCTGTGTTGTAACCACTTGAATGAGATAATATAAAGTAGAAGACTTTGTGGACGTAGCCCCAGGGTGGGGGTGAACCACGGTAACTTTGTGTATTGTGTTATGCGCTTCAATCTATTGTGTTTATCTCTTTCTTGGCTAAGTGCTTGTTGTGATTAAATAGATCTAGTTATGTTTCGTTCTTATGATATATGAATGAATGTTAGATCTGATATATAAGATGCTTAGTGCTTGATCTGCTGAGTCTAATTTATATTTATGTGGCTAAGTACTGAATCATATTTAGTCTAAGTATTCACTGCGATGCTCTGTGCTATGTGTGAAGTACCGTAAGGGTTAAATATTGATGAATGATCTATGCTAAGTGCCCTGTAAAAGATATAATCATAGATCGGTGTCCCAGCTAAGGTTGCATACATCTGAGTCCTGCAACCACCCCTGCCTCTACCTCGAGTGAGACATCATCTTCTTCGCAGGTGTTGCTAAAAGGAGAGATAGTTAGGGTTTTTTTGGTTCACTCTTGAGCGTTGAACCCTAGTTCTTCCCCTGTTCTAACAAATGGTTCCAGTGCCAAGACCTAGAACTATGATTGTTGGGAACTAAAGAAGAAAAAGATTTGTGTGAAATAAGCTCTGTGTGCAGATCTGTTTCCCTAGTGCACAGTATTCTACTTGACCTACGAAGCTTTATGTTGAGAAAGAAAGGTCAGATCTGAAGGAAAGAGGCTAGATCTGCAAGAAAGAGGTTGATACTGAAGAAAAGAAGTGAGATCTGAACACTTTATGCTCTAAGAAAGGTAAAAGTAGAAATTTCCATAGAAAAAAGGTAAGATTTGTAAGCTCTAGCCTCTAGTAAAGGTAAGAATAGTTATAGATCTGAAATCTTTGTGCTCTATATAGGTAAGATAAGTGGATTTTTTTTTTTCTAAAGAATGAATTTAGGTACACTTGATAAATGTGTCCTAGCTTGAAAACTAGAGTATTGTTAGATAAAAGAAAGTTTGATATGAATAGGTCTGATAGGAATAGTGAAAGATATGTTATACCTATGCATAGAAATAATTTTTGGACAAACCAATGGATGCAGGATCCTAGAAAAAAAAATTGCATGCTAGCCATCATGATCCTAGTGCGCAGTACAAGAAGAGTTGGGGATCATGGATGGGGAAGAGAGGATTAACTCTTTGTTACAATTGCAGAAGACCAAGACATCTTGCTAAGGAATGTCATAGGAGAAACCCTAGCTTCCTTTGTTGTAAAGATATGGACCATGAAGTATTTGATTTCCCTAGACTGATTGCTAGACTTGAAAAACTGAATATGGAACAAGCAAACTCTGAAGGAGATCAAGAGACTAAAATTATGGAAGAACCCCAAAAAGAATCAAAGATCATGTTACTGAAAATAAAAGAATCTCTATATGATTATAAGGATGTTAGTTTGTCATAGATCTTCAAAGAAAAGGAGAAAATCAATGTAAGAATAGGATACTTCGACATTGAATGTGCTTTGGATGAGGGAACACCGATGTAAATTATGACATAAATCACTTGGGAAACCCTAGGAAGGCCTGTTGTGGTCCCTTCACTAGGAACCATCAGATTATTTAAAGGAAAAATGGTAACCCTATGTGGTAGAATTACCTAGATAGCTATGAGTACCCATGGAACTTCAACAGAGGAAGAGTTTGAAGTCATTAGATTTATTGAGGACCGTGCCCCATTTCCAACTTTGTTAGGAAAGAACTAGATTGAAAAAGACCAGATCTAGAGGAAAGAAGAAAAGGAATCCCTAGAACAAAAGAAGCAAGAACTCATGGAATTTATGACTAGAAGGATCGCCTACTTGATGGGAGAACAAGAGAACATATATCAGTTGTTAAACACCAGGGACTTGGATGTCGAAGCTATAAGAGTGTTAGAGGAACCACAGGAGACCGAAATACCTAATACATATGATGAAGGGGTATTACCCTTGGATCTGAAGAAATAACCTAAGCAGCATGAAGTAACTATGTCGAGAGAAGATAATACTCAGAATGGAAAAAGGATGACCGAGACTAAGCTCACTGGGAAAAAGGCTAGGAAGATAAGTAAGAATAAGGCTAAAATCGGAAAGTTACAAAAGACTCCAGAGGAAATTTTGCAAAAGGAAAAATCACAAGAATTGAGCTTCGTTGAGATATCAGAACAACGACATATGACACTTCACCATGGTGCAATAATATAGCCATTGGACCGATATGCCTATTCGACTTCCACCCCGAACGGGTCGAAAATAAATTATGGGTTCCCACTAGACCATTGGACAACACTAGAACGAATAGAACGGATTTAATGAAGGCCTCATATCCATTGCAAGCAGACCGTTGCTCAATATCCCTACTTAGTCTGTCGCACCATGCACTGAGAATAATTTTTTCTAAGTGAGAATTTGAGCCCAAAAATTGAGATTACTTCACCCTGTGATCATTGCCTTATTCCCATACTATTCATCGTGGTCTCTGAATTTATTTTGACACCTGAGCTAGTGGACCCAAGCTTGTATGTTAGACGAGCTCAATGCTATTGAGAAAGTAGTTGAAGAAGTTTTTATTGACCTAATGGGTGAGAGAGTCACGTCAGAGAAAATGATGTCTGTAGGTGTGCAAGCATCATCGACAGGAGGATTCCAAGATTCTCCCTCCACTGCTCACGGAGCAGGACCTTCCAGAACCATGACCAAGACAAGAACAAAGCACATAGATGATATTGCAAATGCCAAGATGATCCCACGCATTCTGTCAGTTTACATACCACCTTTGAGCAGAAATATTAACCATGATAGTGTACCCAAAGACTTTGAGTACACCTTGATCACTGTGTATCTTTCGAAAGGGGTGCGTGCAATACGTGCTAATGAAGATAAGCTCGCAACACTAAAATTTAATGATTTTAACCTTGGAGATCGCAAAACCTACAACATGTTGGCTCCACATAAATACTTAACCAAGAAAAAAGGAAGAAATCCTAAGATTGTCCCATAGTCCTGGACCTAGAACCTCGCACAGTCCACACTGCTCAACGTAATGCAAATCCCTCACTTCAGCAGACACCAGGATTTGAATGCATGTGTCAGGTTGTTGTTGTCTTGCTACCACAATAGATACTTATGGTTGGACCACCGCATCACTGTGGATATGGCTTTGATCAATCGGATCACAGGGCTTAGCATGTAAGGCCCTAACCCACAGGACTTTTACCCAAGCAAGACCTTAGACCGAGCACTAGCATAGCAGATAAAGGAAACTTATGGTGATGTAGAGAAGGGTACATGAGGCTACAAGGTAGCCTATATCCAGAGTGGCGTAGTGTGCCTTGCATGTCAGTTGGTCACGGGCAAGTTAGTTCATAATAACAGACCAAAACAAGTGACTAGATTTGTAGTTGACCTCACAGGGAAGTGCACCGAGGGACTACAGATGAATTGGGCACAATATATTGTAAACCAATTAGAGCTGGATTGCAGAGGAGCGCAAGACCAAGAGTATGAGTTCCACTTTAGTTGGTTTCTCATACTCATCGCTTTCATCACTTGGGAATTTCTAGAGGGAGCCACTTTTCCAGATATCGAACCTTTCGAACCTCTAGATTTGAAGTTTTGTACGTTGTGGTACTCCAACAACATGAAAAAGAAGTGGCAGTCCAATGTTGTCTTCCACACCTACTTCAACCAATTGAAGAATGAAATCCAGTCTACACCGTGAATGACCCCAAGTGTAATTCATAGGTTTATACCTTTGATGAAATTTAGCGTTGACCGCCACTTCACCTATATTACAACACGCGGTGATGAGCATAAACAACATCTCCAATCCTACTACAAGCTGACAAAATATGACTTGGAGGATATTACCAAGGAATGGTCGGCGGACCTTCTTGTTGCAACAGACCCCGCAGACATGTCCAACGAGGAAAGCCATGAAGCTATGTCAGATACACCTGGGCCAAGAAGGACTAAGAAGGATGACAAAGTTCAAGATGTCACTAGCACGTCCATGAAGAATACTTCGATATCACCTATGCAGGAAGGTGATGGTGACGATCTAGGCAGTACAAAAGTTGAAAAAAACAGAGGCAAGATTACTCCACCTAGAGAGGAGGAGGATCCATCCATGAAAAGGAAGATGACACCACCAAAACCCTCTTCCCGAAAGAAAGCTAAGGCCACCCAGAACATGCTCAAAACTACCATTACCCCAGATGACTTCAACTTCTTAATTTCCATGCTGAATGATGTTTCAATAGAGCTCGCAGAAAAGAAAGAAGTGAATCAGGAGGAGTTGTTCAACTAAATCAAGGATGAACTCAAAGAAGTGTATCAGGCACTCTAGTCTAGCCAAGAAGTTTCTACAATGCCCTTGATAAGTGGAACATTAGGAAAATGAAATGAGCCCACTCAATTACACTAGATGACTGATCAAGTCGAATCTCGCCTTTGACGAGCTCAATAAGACATAGCACAAGCCACCCAGGCTTTGATGCAAGCACACAAATCACTTCTAGAACAACATAATGAGGCAGAATGAGAAAATATTTCCCTGAAAGTGAAGTGGGATGAGGAAAAGGAATAGTTGCTAGCAGAGCAACTTGAAGTACAAGAAAGGGTTCACAAAGCACTACACTCTATGATAGTCATAGAAGTGAATATGGAAGACCGTCTCCCATAGTAGGTGACCCAACTAAAAGAAGTAATCCAACAACTCCAACAATGCATCATGAATATTTAGCTTCGCACCGTGCTCGAGAACCCCCGCCCCGAGAAATAAAGTATTTAAGAGAGGCCACTGCTTGAAGCACAGTTGGTCGATTAAAAACCTTGCCTTGGAATGCAAGTAGTTGAGCGCTAGAAGCGCCTAGACTTATGAGAACCTCACAGAGAATCCATAATTCCAGACATTGGAGGCACAGCTCCAAGAAGAAAAGAAGCATGCAGACATGCTATAGGCGCAGATAAAGACTTTGACCCCAGTTGAAATAATGAAGAGGTTTGCAAAACAACGCACAACCCAACAATAGGTACATAGACTGCAAAGTAAAGTGATGGAAGTCTCCCAATGACTTTAGTCAATCCAAGAAAAGGCATGCCAACTGTTCACTGAACTTGAAAGCCAAGGAGCTGAACTCAAATAGGTTGTCATCACTGTAGAACAATGCCTGGAAGGACCACTCAATGACATAGTGATCCAGGAATTTACTGAGCAAGAGGTTGTAGCACTGAAGCAGGTCGAAGCAGCTTGAGCCAAGCTCGAGGAATTCGAGGAGAAATTGATCAGGCCTGAGTGACTTGGGACGTGTCATAGGTGAGTGTTGGGGGCTTGTTGGCCCTTGACCAATCTTTGAAGAATACTTGGTCATATTTGACCATTTTTGGGACTACGACAGCTTGCCAAATATGGAACGCAATGCAAAATGGAAATTAGGGAAGAAAGACCTATTTTTGGGTCCCTTTTAGGGTTTTTGGGTTGATGTAAAGGGAAAGGGATGTCGGCCCATGGGTTTACCCATGATTAGGCCCATTTTGTAATCTATAAATAGATACTTAGGAAATGTAAGGAGAGAGTAGTAGTACATCTATGTGATGTATACTAAAATCTTAGTGCTAGTAGCTAGATCTGTGTGATTGGATGTGTATTGCAAGTTCTCTGTGCATGATTGTAAGGATATTGAAAAGCTGAGTGCAAGTTGTTGTAGTTTTGTGCTGAAGTGAAAGGAAGAAGGATCTAGCGAGCAACACAGATCTTTTTTCCTATGCAAAGTAAGGGTCACTGAAGCTTTGTGCTGTAATTTATTGACCGAGATAATATAAAGAAGAATACTTTGTGGACGTAGACCTAGGGTGGGGGTGAACCACAATAACTCTCTGTATTGTGCTCTGTGCTTCGATCTAATGTGTTTATCTCTTTCGTGGCTAAGTTCTTGTTCTGATTAAATATATCTAGTTATAATCTATGCTTATGATATATGAATGAATGTTAGATCTGATATATAAGATGCTTAGTTCTTGATCTGCTGAGTCTAATCTATATTTTTGTGGTTAAGTACTGAATCATATTTAGTCTAAGTATTCACTGAGATGCTCTGTGCTATTTGTGAAGTACCATAAGGGTTAAATATTGATGAATGATCTATGCTAAGTGTTAAATAGTAAAATATATAATCATAGATCGGTGTCCCGGCTAAGGTTCCAGACATCTGAGTCTTGCAACCACCCCAGATCGGTGTCCCAGCTAAGGTTCCAGACATCTGAGTCCTGCAACCACCCCTGCCTCTACTCGGGTGAGACTTCATCTTCTTTGAAGGTGTTTCCAAAAGGGCTGGTGGTCAAGGTTTTGTTGGTTCGTTCTTGAGCATTGAACCCTGGGTCTTCCCTTGTGCCAACAAGGGTCATTTTCCGATGATCGATTGTTATAAACTCTCTTGAAAATATCTTTGTAATCTTTTTATTTTCATTAATAAATTGCTCCAAGTGGTCGCGTTCGTTGGGGCCGGGGATGTTTCCTTGTAGGGGTTTTACCACGTGAAAACATTGGTGTGTTGATCTTTGATTTGGTTATGTGAGTGGTTACTGAAGGTGCTCGTCCTCTATTGGAACACCTGTGTTTTTGAACATGGTATCAGAGCTAAGTATGCACCAAATGGAAGTGTGGAAAGACACAAGGCTCGGTTAGTTGCGAAAGGATTTTCCCAAGTTGAAGGAATTTACTATAATGAAACCTTTGCCCCTGTAGCAAAAATGAATTCCATCCACCTTGTTCTTGCCCTTGCTACCTCACATAAATGGGAGGTCCATCATATGGATGTTAAATTCTCCTTCTTGCACGGATATTTGCAAGAAGAAATCTACATGGAACAACCTCCTAGATATCTCCAGAATGACTCTAGCCTTGTTTTTCGCCTGAAGAAATCTCTTTATGGTCTCTAGAAAGCTCCCCAATCTTGGTATGAAAAAATGGATAACTTTCTTATTTCCACTGGATTCTCTAGATGTCATTCTGATCCTAATGTCTATACCAAGAAAGTAGGAAGCCATCTCATAATCCTTGTCCTTTATGTTGATGACCTTATCCTTACTGGTAGTGACTCAAAACTTTAAAACCATGTGAAAACTAGCCTTAGGAAGAAATTTTAAATGACAGACTTAGGATTTTTGCACTATTTCCTTGGCCTCCAAGTTTTGCAAACCAATGAAGGAATTTTTCTTTCTGAGTCTAAGTATGCTTGTGACCTTCTTCGTCACTTTCACATGGATTATTTTAAACCAACCCCTTCTCCCTTCCAGTCTGGAGTCAAGATTTCTACCACATGTACTTCTCCTGAATTTGATGCCACCTTGTACCATCAGTTAGTTGGTAGCCTCTTATACTTGACTCATACCCATCCTAATCTTTCCTTTGTTGTTGGTCTTGTTGCCCGATATATGAAAACACCCCATGAGAGCCATTGGAAAGAAGCTAAAAGGATACTTCACTATGTTCATGGTACAGTTTAGTTCAAGATACATTATAGTTCAGGGGGGACTCCTTTATTAGCTGGTTTCACTGATTCAGATTGGGTCGACGACCCTGATGATCGAAAGTCTACTGCAGGTTATGTTTTCAGTCTTGGTTCAGGACTTGTCACTTCGGCCTGTAAGAAAAAAAAGGCTATTTCACTTTCTTCAGCAGAAGAAGAGTACTGAGAAATGGTAAATGCAAGTCAGGAAGCCCTGTAGCTTCGACAAATCCTTTCAGAGTTTGGATTCCAGCACTAGCATCCGACCAGCCTTTGGTGTAACAATCAGAGTGCCATCAAGCTCACCAAAGACCCAGTTCAAAACCAGCGTAGAAAACACATCCAACTACACATGCACTTCATCAGAAAGCTCATTCATGATCAAGTTATTGAAGTGCTATTTTTCCCTACAGAAGATCAACTTGCAGACATTTTCACAAAGTCTCTTATAGAAGCGAAGTTTTTGAAACTTAGATCTATGTTAGGAGTTCAAGAAGTTGTCATTAAGGGGGGATAGTCTCTAATGCCTCCTTCCTTCTCCTTTTGTGTCACTATTGTAAATCCTTCAATCCTATGCCAAGTTGTTCTTAAGGAGGGATGTTAAGATATTTAGACACTTAGGAGTTATTAAGATCTACTTGGTCTATTGTGTCATTAGGTAAAAGTGTGTTTTCTAGTGTGTTTCTTTAGTATGCATTAGTATGCATTTGTAGTTACAAAATCCGATGGTCACGATATGTTCTCGACATAGAGTGATCTGATGGTTCATACTCTCCTCAATCTTAATGGCTATTGATTCATGGCTTAACACCTAATTGGTCCATGATCTCTATTTAAAGAGCATGGAGGGTCAATTGTCGATGATCGATTGTGAGAAACTCTCTTGAAAAATCTCTCTGTAATCTTTTTCTTCGCATTAATAAACTGATCCAAGTGGTCATGTTAGCTGGGGTCGTGGATGTTTCCCAGAAGGGGTTTTACCATGTGAAAACATCGGTGTGTTGATCAAACATAGTACCTTTTGTTTGATTTGGGAGTTCTTACAAAAATATAAGCAATCTTTGTACCATAGTGAATCATTTTTCCATGTAAATGTACTTGATGCACTAGAATCCTGCTACAACCTTTGAATGAGAGTCCACACTTTTTCATCATTCTTCCATTCATCCCTTGATTCTATTATCCAATCAGGTTGGTTGATCGTGATAGCATAGAGAAAGGTATCAACATATTCATTCTTTCTTGAGAGTGCATTTTCCACAACATTTTTCTTCCCTTTTTTATGGACGATTTCAAAATCATAACCCAATATCTTGGTTTCCCATTTTTGTTGTTCTTCTAAAGATAGTCTTTCTTCCAAGAAGTATTTAAGAATATTATGATCTGTTTTGACATTGAAGTGCCTACCTATTAGGTAAGGATGTTATTTCTTTAATGCATGTAGTATTCCCATCATTTCCTTCTCATAAATGGGTTTGCGTAAGTCCTTTCCCTTGAGTGGTCGACTTTCAAAAGCCAAGAGCCTTCCTTCTTTAATTAGGACAACACCAATTCCATTTCCTGAGGCATCACATTCCACATTGAAGGTTTTTGGGAAGTCTGGAGTGGTCAAGACATGAGCTTTGCACATCACCTCTTTAAGTTTCTTAAAAGATTTAGTTACTTCTAGAGTCCATGCAAATGCATCCTTCTTAGTTAGTGCTGTTAAAGGTGCTGATATTCTTCCATAGTGCCGAAAAAACTTGTGGTAGTAACATGTCAAACCAAAAAATCCTCTAAGATTATTTAATGTTTTTGGAATCGGCCAGTCCATCATGGCCTTAATATTGTTAGGGTCTACCTTCACACCTTCATGAGATACAATATGATCCAAATAATCTACCTCCACTCGAAAGAAACATTTGGATGGTTTGAAATATAGTTGTTTCTCCTTTAGTAGTTGTATCACCTGGTCAACATGTCACACACGATCTTCCCAATACTTTCTATAGATTAGTATATCATCAAAAAATACTAACACAAATTTTCGATGGAAGGGCTTGAAAATTGAATTCATCAACCCTTGGAATGTGGAAGGTGCATTTGTAAGGCCAAAAGGCATGACCAAAAATTCATAATGGCCTTCATGAGTTCGTAATGTTGTTTTTGGGATAACTTCTTCCTTCATTCTAACTTGATGATACCCTGAATGGATATTCAACTTTCCAAAATAGATTGCTCCATGTAGTTCATCTAACAATTCATTAATGATGGGAATGGGAAACTTATCTTTAATAGTGATCTTGTTGAGATCTCTATAATATGAACACATACGCCATGATCCATATTTATTGAATACCATTACCACCATGTTGATAGGCGTAATTGACACACCATGAAATGGAAGGATAGATCTGGTCCGAGGTTGTCTAATTAACCCAAGTTGTTCGGTGTGATCTATCCTGACGGGTTTTGATGGCTCCATTAGCCAACTAAGGTCCTAAAAAAAAGAAAAGAAATAAACTATTCTAAAGTTACAACTACAATACTATGTATATGAATCTAGTTATTTACAAATGTTAAACATAAACATAAATATGAACATGTGATTATAAACAGGATATTTACAATTTGCAAGTTTTGGTGGATGTCTTGCGAAATCAATGTTTTTGCAATTGTTAATGAAGTAGATAAATAAAGCACATATTTTTATATTTTCTGTTAATAATCTAAAATCTAAGAACTTTACAGATACTAATAAAACATAGTCTGAAACAAGAAAAGGATAAGGGACATAGCCAATTTAAATTGCCTCATTATTATTAACAAATAAAATAATAACATAAATTAAATGTGAACAAAACTAACTTGAGATTAGCCTTATAATGTGTCTATGTCCCTGTGCAATCCAAACTTCCAGTTATCTTGCCTATGAGAGAAATCTGAAACATGCAAGGTGTTTTCAGGAGCCAGGATATAAGAATAGAAGAATAAACATATAAATCTAATGACCTTGTAATGATGAATGTTTACAGTAATTTTTTTTTTAATGTGTAGCATTCATATGATATATCAATCCAACTTCAAGTATAAATCACATATATTAAAGTGAAATAATGATCATAGATAAAATATATGAAACAATAAATTATAGACAAACTTTAAAGTGCTGAATAAAATGAAACATTATATGCTATAGAGGCTAAAGTTGTGTAACATATTAATATCCCATAATATAAGAGGGAAAACATAAATGAGACAGTGTCACACTGGTATAAAGCCGAAATGTGAACAATTTGTACATTCAGCTCTGTGAATTACATGTCCATAATATGTTTCAAGAAAAGATCCTTTCACTACAAGAGTGAACAATATTTAAAGTAATCCAGGATCCAAATATTCATATCACATAGGACAGAGTTGAATCTCCTAAAATCAAGTAATATTACAAAAATAGTGAATTGGAAACCACACATACAAGAGTTAGTTTGTTCAAAATTAAATCAAATTTTTATAAAACATAAAGAAGGAGCAACTACTGATCATTTAAGCGTATAATTGAAAGTATTTTCTCCAAGCAATCAACAACAAAAGCTTCCATTTCCTGAGAATAGAAAAACCGATTTGATATATAAGAAAAACAATTTACTAATTATTCAAAAGATAAGCTACAGGATTATGTAGCTAGCTACAGGAATCTATAGCTAGTTAAAATAGTATAAAAAAAATTAAAAAATCTATCTATTTTATTTTTCCAACCAAATCAAATAAAAAAAGAATCAATTTTTTTTTTACCATTTCATAGATTAGACAAAGAAGCATCTGAATTTATTAAGGTGTTAAAATTTGTTGAGTTTTTAACAAACACATTACCACCCTGCTCAATCCTCTTGTTTTCCAAATTTAAATCTGAATTATTATGTTCCTTATGCTTGTGGTTTTTATTCACAATTGATTTGTTAATGAAACCATGATTTAGCTCATTAATAGGAGGGTTTTTATCTTATAATACATCCAAGACTTCCTCCAATGATTTTCTGGGCACAAAATTACATCTTGACCTTTCTCCCAATGGGTTTCAAACAACAACAGAGGGTCGATCTATGACCACATGGTCTTTTTGTGGATCAACACACATGTCTTTGATAGCAGGGTTATATATTCAAGGAATGGGGTTTATATCAGATTGCAAAGGTGAGTCTATGGTGTTCTCAGGCAAGCTGAAATTGTTTCTATACAGGATATCTTCCCAAGTATCCCCAATCTAAGCTAGATGCGACAACAACATAATTCGAATAAGCCTATGGTGAAAAGTATTTGACAGCGGGTTAAACTTTTATTTCTGATAAAGATTAATAATTTTATGCAGACTCATAAACAGATAGAAAGGGATAAAATCTTGAACCCTATCCAAACCAATAACAGGCTTGAATCTCTAAGGAAAAAAAAACAAAAACACTTACCTCATCCACAAAACAAGTTCTAAATTTTTTCCCTCCAAAGAACGAGATGTATCTCTAAAACTGTGTGGTTTCTGAAACAAATTCCCACGTGGATGGTAAATGACCCCATTTCCGAAATGGTTTTTAAATGGTGTGGACAAATTCATAACCTTTTTCCCAAAAACCTTCCCTCAAAAACGTGTCTCAGGTAAGCAATTACGGGTTTTTAAAAAAAAAAAAAATCAGAGTCATTTGGTTGGATTCGCATCATAGGTTCCATTTCCACTGTGAAAAGAATACAAAAGACATCACAGGGTGTGGGTTTCATTTCCATAAGAAGAGGAGCAAAGAAAATTCTGTGTGAAATGTAATGGCACAAAAATTGCAGAGTTTGGGGACTATCATAACTTGGATAGATGAGTTAGGGAAAATGAAAACCAGAGAACTCATACAACTACGAGCCACTACCCATGATGAATGCCAAACCGTCCACAGTACAAAATTCCATATGCATAATGAATTGTTTCATTAATGTTTCGGGTCAGCAAGGTAAGGCGAAGACGCCAGTACAACATGCTTGTACTCATTTGCATAAATGTTGATATGACAATTAAACTTATGAGAAGAATATCAACAATTAACCAAGGTTCTCATGAACCAAAAAATTTCAACAATGAACTATCAAACCATTGAATTCATAACAACCATAATAAAACAAGAAATTTTTTGATAATGGATTAATCAACCATTTTATAATATTTGAATTTTAATCACATATGGGTGGCTTTTCAAATGATATTTCTGAGGTAAAATATTATTAAACCAAACCAAGTTTTATGTTTAAATTCATGCTTACAATCATGAATTAAAAATAAAACAAACGAAAATGCAAACTATAAAAACTCAATAAGGTAATCTTTAATCCAATCATCGCTTCGAAACTCAGAAATATAAACATTTACAAATGAAAGGTGGTGGCAACTACATAAATATATAAT
The DNA here is from genome assembly GCA_000966675.3 of Picea glauca. Taxonomy (NCBI): domain Eukaryota; kingdom Viridiplantae; phylum Streptophyta; class Pinopsida; order Pinales; family Pinaceae; genus Picea; species Picea glauca. The sequence goes on from JZKD02S1619822.1 coordinate 51,765, forward strand.
TTCTTTGTGGTGACTTCGATAAAAATAAAAAAAATTGGTGGCTGCCAACAATGGTGACATACTGGGCGAAGTAGTTATCTCTGCATCACAAGAAAATTTATGTCAGGGGATCAAATGAAATAAATTTTCATAAAAAATTAACAAAAGAACAAGCATTCCAATCATAACTCAGAAAATAACGCAATTTAGCATTGGATGTATTTTTGTCCGAAAATGTAATTTGGTATCTTATTTAAATCACAAAAGTAGCGATGTTTATACATATGACTTCAATACCATTGACAAGTCCACTGCTTCCAGCAGGCATCCATAGCCTAGGTAGGGATGCCATTTAACCCACTCTAATACCTCTATTATGTCCCAGAGTCATTCATTCATGATAAAAAACATATTCATAGTTGATCAAATCACAAGACATACCCGAAGATCTTCTTAAACCCATCATTGCTTCACTGCCAACATGCCTGTTCAGTACCCCAACAATGTTGCCTTGGTATCATGCATGCATTTACCCACTGCCAATAGACTTGTTCAGCGTCCCGACGAGTTTACATACACTTCCCACACATTACAATGCTTTCAACTCTCTAGAATTTGTTTATAATTTGCAGAACTTAATAATATTTAAGAGAGCGGGGTGATATTGAAAATCTCATAGTTTGGAATGGAAAGTTTGATCATTTACAAATTATTTTTCTTTTTTGATGACTTCCATCATGATTTGGACAGTTAGATTCTATTAAGAAATATTCTCTAGGATGGGGAAGCACACTCAGTTGTTCTCATTAAAATAGGGGCGGCATTACAAGTTTGTTAAGGATAATCACATCTTCCTATGATTTTAATGAGAAACCAGGAACACTGTTTGAACAAAAACTTCCTTCTGCTGATCTGAGTTTTAGCACTTACTGCTCGGGTGATTACAAATTTATGAACTGCCACTAAATAATAAGAGTTATGATTCCCTTCAACAAATGAAATGGTGATTCATAAATAATTATTCAAAAAACAAATCAAAATCAAGCAAAATAAAAAGAACCAACCGCCCTCCAAAAAAAGGAAATTAAAAATATTCACAAGAGGGTGGATCTGAAATCATCAAATGAAATACCTCTTGAGAGAGACTAAAAGAAAAAGAGAAAAATCCTTATTAATATGAGTGTAGTCCTAGTCGTGGCACCTTGGGTTAGGGTAGAATTTACAGTTCAGATTTACTTATCTCTTTACTTTTCATTTAAAAAATTTCATGATGATACTGCGTTTTTGAAAAGAAATGTTCAACGAAAAGTTGAAAGAAAAGGGTCAAAGTGGACTTCCCTGACAACATTCATATTATGGTTCTGACTCTTGGTGCAGCCACTTGTGTTCATAAATACATTATTACAAAGAGAAACAATGAGAAATAAAATTAAAATAAAACCTTCTCCTAAGCCTACTCTAACTACTAAACAAATCAAAACACTAAGTAAAATCATGCTTCCAATGTAGCCATAGGAGTAACTCCAATCCTGCAATGGAAAAAAAATAAAGTATTACTAACAAGGATGGTATTACATTGAAAAATGACAAAAACATATCATACTTACCTTTATCATCATCATTTAAAAACAAAGAAAGCATGGCCTTACCATTCCCTTGAACATTATTTTTGTATGAATCCTCCAACCATTCTGCAATTTTGTCATTATATGGGTCACAAAAATATGAACAAATGATATTGTGAATATTGTGAGAGTTATGGGGACCTGACATAACCATCGAACTAGACCAAAGTGCCCCATCCTCACAACAATTTTCCTTTTGTTCCATATTTTCTCCATCTGAAGGATATAAAATGAGTGTGTCAAAATTACCTCCTTGATCTCTAAATAAAGTGAAGATAATCTTACCATTCCCTGAAAACTTTTGGAGATATGAATACTCCAACCAATATGCAATCCTATGATAATACATGCAATTAATAACATGGGATTGTTCGAAAGAATTCACATACGACAAATATTCCTGATGAGAATAAAGTATTAGACTATCAAGGAAAGAATATTGTAAAAAGGTTGGATCAAGATGGTGAGAACTTATCACGATTCTCAATCGGAAGATAAGTGTCTCATTGTCTTGAAACTTTCCATTGAGCTTAAATATTTCAAGATTAAGTATTTGAGGTGGACTAAATGGAACGACCAACATTTTTGAATAATCATCATTGGTAATAATATTTGGTCGATTATACTTTTCCACCTCAAATAATTGATCATGGAAAAAATTAGATCCTTCTTTAAACACAAATTGAGATGAATTAATGGAAGATGCAATTTGAGACTCTTTCAAATGATTTTGTGATTTACCCATGGATAATGGATGAGAATAAACATTAATATGTTCATGAGAACAATTATTTTCCTCTTTATTTTCTATTCGGTAATCTTTATTAATTTGTACCTGATTATATAATGTTAGGTTCTCTCCAAGGTAATATGGAACACACAATTGCACAACTTTAGGATAAAAAATATCAAGGTACAAGGAATAATATGTAGAAGAATTGAGGAGATGAAATGCATCTGTTGAAATGATAGGTATATATGCATTTCGAAATCTTGTTTTGTTCCCTCTCCTTGCATAAACTTATCAACCTCTATTGTATTCTCTTTTAAAGAGTACGATACATTTTCTAAGAGACAATTTGGTTCATTGTGTAAGGGAAAATTTGAGAGCAAATAACTAGAGATAGAAGATTGATTAATAGTCTGACTAATGATTTTGTCTCCTACTAATTGATCATGGACTTGTTCAACTAAATTAGGGGAAGTTTTATCATCCACATGATTATCAACTTCACATTCGACCTCTTTTACTTTAGAAACAGTTATAAAATCTATGAGAGTGTGACAACTATCATCTTTTAAAGTCAAGGTTCCTTCTTCGATAGGAGGAGACATCATTGACAAAGAATGATTAGAGGTGACAATTGCATTCTGTAAAAGATGATGTTGCTCATGATTTTCCAAAATGAAAGAAGTTGGCAAAAATTGTGGTGCTTCAAAATCTTCAAGATCAACATCAAAATTTGAACCATATTGAGATTGAGTGTTAGTGCTCAATTCAGATTTGTAACAACCCTGGTTAAATAGATGCATAGGGATTATTAATTATAATTAATTTGAAAATCTGACT
>JZKD02S1619822.1:64664-86161 GCA_000966675.3 Picea glauca
TGCTATATATGGTTGTCCAACAACCATAACATAATTTTTTCTACACCAATTTAAACAACCTCTCTCTCATGCACCCCTTTTTTTGTTGTTCATGATTGTCCTCAAGTATCACTGATTCTTATATCCTTTTGTTCTCTTACTGAAAAATTTTCCATCTAAACCACTCTTGACTAGTTTTATATTTCCATCCATATAATATGTTCATATTAGATTAAACCTTAATGGCACAACCCCCCTTCTCTCCTTGGGACTACACAACCTCCCAGTCTTGGATCTTCAAATTCCTGAGTCCGATTGACTCTTCGAGTCCCTGTAGGTACCCAAAATTGCTATACACAGACCCTTGTTCTCCTAGGTGAACACGAGTTATGATCGTGGATCTATCCCTTCACAACTTCGGTCTTCGGGGATATCATGATCTCTTGCTCTAAGACTTTCTGAAGCATTCTTTACCAAATTCCGGTACTTGCACCACATGCCTCCTTTAATTATGATGGCCCAACAATATTTCAGGTTTCGTGGCTTCACGAAACTCCTGCTCACCTTGCATACAATCCTCTGGACTTCCGAATTATGGATTTTCCAATCAATTGCCACACATCCTCTGCACGACCAATAGTGGAGATTACTTTGTGGCTCTGTGAATTCACGACCTTTCACTTACAACACCTCCAGACTCCCAAACTACAATGTGTCGAAACACCTTACAACCAACTTCCTTGTAGTTCTTTTAGATATGACGGTTTGTAGTTGTTCGTCTCCCTCTGAAATGAATCTTTTTCTCTAATTTTGATGAAAACCTCAGGGATTCTCCCCCTTGAAGTTTTTTCACCGCTCTTCCTCCTGAACTTGACTTCCTCAAATTCCTCTTGTTCCTCAGAACACTCCCCTCGACACTTATTCAAAATCTCAACCTATGCATGCCTTGCAGCAGGTTCTCTTCCACATGTAACTTCTTTGTGGGTGACTTCACACTCTTTGCGACTGTTCTTTACTAGATTCTCTCTTGTGTGACTAAAATCGCACTGCTTCTCCTGATCTTTCGAGTCTAAAAATCTGTCACGCACTCCTCGAAGACATCTATGTACTCCTTGTAGACATAAGTTCATGCTATATCTTTTGAGCTTACGAGTCGAAACAAACTCTGTCGACGCACTCCTTTCAGACACTATGCACTGCTTACACTCACTCGTTGAAGAGAAACACCTAAAATTTATTCACTGTTCACAGTGACTCATACACTCAACCGGGTAAATTCATGCATAGATACAAGAACAATAAATAATGGAGAATAAAACAGAAATCTATCATTTACTCATTAAGATAGATGAAAGAACAACATACATTTGGGACAATTTTCCTCTGTTATACTCATCCAACTGAAAAATTACATTCATACATTCACTACTTCTCTGTAGCTCTCATCTCCTCTCTACAATGGCAATATACACACTAGATTCAATCGCCTTATCTCCGCAACAATACAAAGATTTATACAAAGGGACTCTTCAAGTTTTTCCCTCCAGCTACTCTAAGCTATCCTATTGAAATAAAATATTTCAACTACTTCACATTTATTACAATAAATATTTGAGTCAAACAAATAAGAGAGAACACTCCAGATCTGTACTAAAATTCTTCACATCAAAGAAAAATGCATTCCCTAATCGATCTTATGCGATGGATCAACCTCTAATCATTAAATATGTTCATAACTCCAAATCTTTGTCAGATATGGCATTAACACACCAACTTTGGAATTCAAAATATTTCAAAATACGCACTAGTGCATCCAACTGTCTTCTTCTTTTGATTTGATGGCGAGGCTCCTGCATCATACTCCTCTGGATGAAAAATTCATGGACTCTTGTCCATGAGCTCCTGTACTGATTTCCCATGATTCTGTATGTATGCTTCACCAACCCAACTGGCATCTTCCATTGGTCGTCCTTTCCACTTCACCAAATATTCAAAAAATGTTTTCCTTCTGGTCTTCTTACCAACTCATTGATCTATGATCTTCTCCATCTGCGACTTCTCTATTATAGGCATCTGTTTCTCCCACTGGATCTTTCTTTGATATTTGGATCATTCGGCTCCATCTTCTTTGTGTGGATACAATTATGCAATGTTGAATATGGGAAATATACCCACATCTTCCAACAACTCTATCTCATAATCATTTTCCCCAAATCTTCTCTGGATTTTACAAGGCCCAATCTTTTTCAAATTCTTCTTATTATATGTTCCCCTCAAAAACCTCTCCTTCATTAGATGTTCTAGAAATTGATCTCCAACTTCAAATTCAAGCTTTCTCTTGTGTTTATCAACTTTGTTCTTGTATTCACTGCTTCTCTTCTTCAACTGCTCCTTAATCTGATTATAAAGTTCCTACATTTCTACAACGAAGTCTTTTAGCTCCAACACTCTTAAATTCGCTCTTCTTCAGATCTCTCAACTCCGACACTCCTCTTGGATTTATTCCATACACTATATGAAAATGGAATTTTCCCAATGCTTATGTTCACCAAGTCATTATATATGAACTTTTTTTGTGCTAGAATCTGATCCCACTGACTATGGTGTTCAGTGACCAAATACCTCAACAAATCTCCTAAAATTTGATTCACCACTTCAGTCTTTCCATTTTTTTGAGGATGATATGAAGAAATAAAAGATAGCTCTATCACCAATTTCTTCCACAATGTCCCCCAAAAATGAACAACAAACTTAATATCCCTGTCAAAAACTATGCTCCTGGGAAATCCATGGAGTCTCACAACCTCTTTGAAAAAAATATTTGCAACATGCATTGCATCGCTTTTCTTCTAGCATGGGATAAAGTGTTCCATCTTCGAAAACCTGTCAACTACCAAAAATATGGAATCACTTCCCCTTTGTGTCCTTGGCAATCCCAACATGAAATCCATGTTATCGCATCTCAAAGCTTCTCTGGAATTGGAAATGGCTGATACAACCCAGTGTTTTTCCTCTTCCCCTTGGCATACTGACAAATATTACACTTGTTCACAAACCTCTTCACCTCTTCTCTCATACCTGGACAATAATATGAACCGATTAATTGATCAAACGTTTTTTCATGGCCAAAATGTTAGGCTAGACCTCCACTATGCTTTTCCTTCAACAAATTATCCCTCATCAAACATCTTGGTATGCACAATTGGCACCCTTTGAACAAAAACCCATCTTGAATCAGATATTAGGCCCACTGGATTCTATCTTTGAGTACAAGATTCAGACATGCTTCATATGCTTCCCTGAAATATGGATCATTGTGGTACATTTCTTTAAGGTGATCAAACCCCAAAGTTTTGAACTAAAATTCCTGCAAAATCAAAATTCTCCTGCTCAATGCATCAACAACCTTATTAGGACTACCAAAAATGTGTTTAATAAAAAAAGTGAAATTTTTCATAAACTCTATCCACTTGGTATGTCTCTAGTTTAACTTCTCATGTTTGGTTATGAATTGCAAAGCTTGATTATCGCTATACAAATCAAACTCCTTTCGTACAAGATAGTGCCTCCATTTCTTCAAGGTTTGAATTATGGCATAGAACTCTTTGTCATATGTGGAGTAATTCTTCTTAGATTCATTCAGATTCTTCCTGAAATATGCAACATTCCTATTATCTTGACTTAAGACCACTCCAATTGCAACTCCACTCGCATCACATCTCACCTAGAATGTATTTCTGAAATTCGGCAATACCATAATCGATTGTTCTGTCATTTTCTCCTTCAATATGTTGAATCTCCTCTTAGTTTCTTCCATCCATTTGAAAGACTTGTTTTTTTTCTTCACTATATCCTTCATTTGCGCACTAATCCCACTAAAATTTCTGATGAACATTGGATAGAAACTTTCTAATCCATGGAAGCTTATTATCTCAAATATATTTCTCGGTGACGACCATTCTCTGATTTCTTTCACCTTTTCAGGATCCATCTTCAATTCATTTGAAGAGATCACAAACCCAAAATATATGAGCTATGTATTCATAAAAGAGTACTTTTTCAGATTAATCAACAACTTCTCTTAATGTAACTTCATCATCACTAATGTAAAATGTTTCAAGTGCTCCTCCTTATTCTTGCTAAAGACCAGCATATCATCTAGATATACAATCATGAAATTGCCAATGAAATCCTTCAACACTTCATTCATCAGCCTCATAAAAGTACTCGGGGCATTTGTTAAGCCAAACGACATTACAAGCCATTCATACAACCCCTCATTTGTCTTGAATGTTGTTTTCCACTCATCATCTTCCCTCATCCTTATCTGGTGATATCCACTTTTCAAATCTATCTTTAAAAAGTAGTTCGCTCCACTTAAATAATCCATCATGTCAGACATCCTAGGCAATGGGAATCTGTATCTGATGGTGATATTTTTTATAGCTCTTGAGTCTGTACACATTATCCATCGTCCATCCTTCATCGGACTTAATAGAGTTGGTATTTCACATGGACTCAAGATTTATCTAACCAATCCTTTGTCTAATAGATACTAAACATGTCATTTCACCTCCTCATTCTCTTGAGGTGTCAAACTGTACACTGCTTTGTTCAGAGTATTTTTCTTCTGGTATCAAATCAATGTGATGACTGATAATTATGATAGGTGGCAATGAGCTTAGAAACTCATCCACTACTATATCAACAAAATTCTCTCACAGTTCCTAAACTTCTTTAGGAAAATATTCGATCGAAGTACTGGTAAGGATAACCCTTGGCTTCCTCACTACACAAAATGACATCTCATGTTCCTTATTTACTTCATCAAGGATTTCCTTCCCACTCATGAGAAGTATTCTCATGATGGCTTCATCCTTCACCTTCTTCTCTTCTATTGGCAGTAACATGTGTGTCCTACCATTCTTCTCTAAGGTGTAAGTATTTCTTCTCCCATCGTGAATGAAATTCCTGTCATACTACCTTGGTCTTCCCAACAAAATATGAGATACAACCATGGGAATCACATCACATAGAATTTTGTTTCTATACCCTCCTATCTTAAGTTCAACAAGGCATTGTTTAGTTATTGTTACCTGATGACCTTTCTGCAACCATGAGACTTTTTACAACGTCGGGTGTGAAGTCGTCTCTAGCTCTAGCTTCTCCACCATCTCTGTGGATACTAAGTTGTCAGTGATCCCACTATCAATTATCACCTTCCAAACCCTGTCCTTTATTTTGCAGGTTGTCCAAAAAAAACTGTTCCTCTGCGCTGGCCTTCCAATTTCTGTTTTTGGCTTCAAGATAAATTTCTTCATCATCAAAGATCTGCCATTCTTTGCACCTTTTTCCTCAACATCTCACTTCTTCGCTTCTAAAATGTGAGATTCACCTCCTTTATTTCTCTCGGGATAATCCTAAGACATATGCCCTGTTTTTCCACAGGAATAACACCTTACTTCTCCTCCTCTTCCTCTTCCTCTTCCTCTAGGAAAAGAGTTTCTACCACCACTCTGCCTTCCTAGGGAACTTCCTCCTCTCCTAGAGTTACTATGTGGTTTCTCTGCCTCATCCTTGGGCTTATGTGCTTTGTCCTAGGAAAATCCTTTTCCTCTATTCAAGCTTCAACCTATGTTTTATTGACTCTTCTTCCTAGCCAAACTTTCTTCTTCTTTCAGCGTAATATGATATGCATATTCTATAGTTATGACTTTCGCCATGCTGATTTCGTCCTGGATATTATATCTCAGGCCATTGATGTATCTCACAACTTTATCTTCATCTCTCTCTCTCTGTCCAACCCTGATGTTCAATCTGTAGAACTCCTATGTGTACTCCTTCACAATCATTTGTTTATGCCTCAATTTGTGCATCCTCCTTAACATATTTATCTCTTTGGGTATGAATTTATCCTTTAGCTTGGCTACCACTCGATCCCAACTCTTAATATTTTCTTTTACTTTTCTCCTCCTGTCGGCCTGCAGTTCATCCCACCATAGTGTTGCATGTCCTTTCAACCTAGTGACACCATTTCTCAACTTTTTCTCCCCTTCGACATATTCATAGTCAAAATACTTATCCATTTCTTGTATCCAGTCAAGAAATTATTCTGTGTCTAAATTTACTTCATACATTGGGACGTCAATCTTCGCTATGGCTCCCAACTTGACAACCACTTTAAACAAGCGTTCTTCCACAACATCCTCAGCTACAACTTCTTCGACTTCTACTTATTCAATTTTTTCATCATTGACATATCCAACATCAGGTGATCTCCTTTGTTTTGCTTCCATGGCATCCATATTTGCATGCAATTATCTCATTTCCCTTTTCATACCTCAATTTTCTATAGGTGGCTCAGCACATCTTGTAGGCGACAATGTGCTGACATATCTGATACCTCTTGTCGATATCAGTATACTCCTCTTTCTACAAGAATCAATTATGTATCTTCTCTAATACCACTCCTGGTGCAACCCCCCTTCTCTCCTTGGGACTATGTGAACTCCCAGTCTTGCATCTTCAAATTCCTGAGTCGGATTGACTCTTCAGGTCCCTATGGGTACCCAAAATTGCTATACATAGGCCCATGTTCTCCTAGGAGACCATGAGTTCTGATCGTGGATCTATCCCTTCACAACTTCAGTCTTTGGGGATATCCTGATCTCTTGCTCCGAGACTTTCCAAAGCATTATTCACCGAACTCTGGTCCTCGCTCCATGTGCCTCCTTTAATTATGATGGCCCAACAATATTTTAGGTTTCACAAAAATCTTTCTCACTTTGCATACAATCCTCCGGACTTCCAACTTCTGGATTTTCTAATCTGTTCCCACATGTCCTCTGCAGGGCCAATGGTGGAAATTACTTCACGGCTCCACAAATTCACGACCGTGCACTTACAACACCTCCAGAATCCCAAAATACCAAGTGTAGAAACACCTTACAACCAAATTTTGTGTAGTTCTTTTAGATATGACAGTCTGGAGTTGTTCGTCTCACTTTGAAACAAATCTTGTTCACATCTTTTGATGAAAACCTCAGGGATTATCCCCCTTGAATATTTTCCACCACTCTTCCTCCTGAGATTAAATTCCTCAGCTTCCTCTTGTTCCTTGGAATACTCCCCTCGACACTTAGTTGAAATCTCAACCTATGCATGCCTTGCAATAGGTTCTCTTCCACATCTAAATTCTATGTGAGTGACTTCACACTCTTTGTGACTATTCTTCGACAACTTCTCTCTTCTGTGACTAAAATCGCATTGCTACTCCTGTGATTTCGATTATTAAAATATGTCATGCACTCCTTGTGGATGTCTATGCACTCCTTCCAGGCATAAGTTCATGCTATCTCTTATGATATTACAATTCAAAAAAGACTCTTTCAACACACTCCTTGCAGACACTATGCACTCATTTCACTCGCTCGTAGAAGAGAAACAATTGAAATTTGTTCACTCTTCACAGTGACTCATACATTCAACTAGGTAAATGAATGCATAGATACAAGAACAGGAAATAACATATTATAAAATGAAAATCTATCATTTACTCATTCAGATAGATGCAACAACAACATACATTTGGGACAATGTTTCTCTGTTATACTCATTCAATTGAAAAATTACATTCATACATTCACTACTTCTTTGTAGCTCTCAGTTCTTTGGTATAATGGAAATCTACACACTAGATTCAACAGCCTTATCTTGAAAACAATACAAATATTTATACAAAGGGACTCTTCAATTTCTTCCTTCCAACTACTCTAAGATATCCTATCGAAATAAAATATTTCAACTACTTAACATTTATTACAATAAATATTTGAGTTAGACAGATAAGAGAAAATGCTCTAGATTTGTACTGCAATCCTTCACTTTAAAGAAAAATACATTCCCTCATCGATCTTATGCGATTTCCTAGCCTTCGATCATTAAATATGTTCATAAATCCAAATCTTTGTTAGATATTGCATTAATACTCCAACTTTGGAATTCAAAATATTTCAAAATACGCGCTAGTGCACCCAGCTGTCTTCTGCTTGTGCTTTGCTGGCGATGCTCCTACATCACTTAATTATTTTCTAGATCAATCTAAACAAACACATGCATGACCAAATTTCATTTCCATTCATTCTCTCATATTGAATTTATATCTTCAACCTCTATTTTTTTTTTTGGAACAAACTGATTCAACCTTTCCTTGATTGAACACTTTAGCACTTGTAGTTGCTTGAACCGTTCTTTCCTCTTTTCCTGACCCATTTGGTTTCAAATTGAAATGCATAATCAATTTCTATCATACCATAATTATGAACATATGTCTTCTTTCTAGCTTCATAAAATTAATTTGGAAGTAGTTAGAATTTCTTTTAATTACCATCATAATTTCCACTAAGGCTTCCAACCTCTTTGAATATCACTGAAAACTCTTTTCCACTTGAGATAATTATTTTTAGGTAACATATCTTTTGAATTACATACCAAGAATAGAATCATTTTATTCATTATGTTTCCTTATTGATTTCCTTTCCGGTACTTACTTCCATGCTTCGGTCCCTTTGACTTGTCATCCCATTGTACCTTGGCAATGCACTCAACACCTTTGGAATGTACTCGACATTTATATTCATTGTTATCATAGTTCTTGAGTGTTGCAAGAGACTAAAAATAAATTATCATCCACCTATTGGTACCTTTCCATTTTCTTTATTTAATCCTAAATTTTATCCAATTCTCGAATGCTATGAGATTTATGTAATTTGTTTTCAAGAAGTATGGTTACATACCTCCAGAACCAATCTGCACACAATGTATTGATTTATACATCTAATGGCACTTTTAGAATACATGGCCTTCATTACTACACTTCTAAAGTTATAATATTCATACCTTTCTTCCACTGCACACTCTAATAACCATAATGGAAGCATTACTCCATAGTTTCATAGCTAATCCCTAGAGATGATGCACCCTTGATGCAGGAGCATCGCAAGCAGCAAGAAAGCGCGGAGATGGAAGACAGCTGGAAAGCACTAACACACATTTTTTTTGAAATTTTTTGATACATTAATGTAATAGTTAAGAGGGTGTGTACTTCCATGTTGTAAATAGATCTTGAGTAGTCGCTCTCATCTGTAAGGTGTAGAGGAATTTATAGGCAGTTAATGTAAGTAGGTAGATTTAAATGTAGATTAGACAGTTTAGAGCGTAGGAGGGAAAACCGAATATCGACACCCTCATCTTGTATCATTTGTAACATTAGGAACATTATCAATTGAGAAGAGAGCATAGAGGAGAAGAAGAAGAGAACTGTGTAGAAGAACCCATGTACAAAAGTTCTGAGATTAATATATGAAGCTTTGATTCAGGCTCATGGTGTTCAAATTCTTTTTGTGTATACATGTTGAATGTTATGCTCATGGTTGTTTTACTCTTTCTGTTGTACATTTTCTTTTATGCTATGTATGTATGATTTCATGTTAAGTATTTGAAGTCTGAGAGAGTAAGAGAATGAGTTTCAATTGTTTCTCTATCTGAGCAAGAGTTCCTGCAAGGAGTGCACTGGAGTGTCTACAAGGAGTGCGTTGATGGGTTCAAATTTCATCTCTGGAAAAGCTTAGGAGGGATACCATTGTTCTCATTTCCTGTAGAAGTGCGAGTCAGGCACATGAGCTGTGCAAGGTGTGTGCAGGCTAGTTGGAAGTTCAAAACTCACCAACCCAGGAGAAGGTTGAAGACTACTGTCATGAGGAGTTGCACAGAGTCAAAAGAACTCAAATACTTAGACGTATTTGAGGAAGTGCCACAAGGAGTGTGTGCAGAAGCCTTTTAGGAGGCTTGAGCTATGAAAGAAGCTCAGGAGAGTTAGTGATTGTAACTTGTTCATGGGAAGGTAGAAAATAAACTTGTTTTAAGGGAGAGGGAGTGAATGTATTTTGCAGAGGTCAAGTTCTAGTGAAAGAATGTTTGTTCATTTCGTAGAAATTCTCAAGAGAAGGATCGGGCAGTCGAAAATCTCTGTGGATAATTTGCGAAGTCCTGAGAGCTGTGAGATCTTGCAGAGGAGAAAGAGGAGTTACGATGATTGTTTTATAAAGTATAATCTCAGGAGAGATACGGTCATAGATCCAAGCCAACGAGGGTCGTTGGATTACTTATGAACTTTCATTTCGGAGTTCGGAGGTTTGAGGGGGTAGAAGAATTTGCGTCCAAAGATAGAAGACAGTGGAGTGGATAGGAGTGGATAGGTGGCGTACTTGTCAAGAAGCGAAGTCAGATTCGTTGACCATTTTGGGATTTTATGGGTTGGAGAACTGAAAGCTTAGCATCAAGATTCACGGAATTGCAAAGTCCAAAATCCCAAAAAGGTGTAAAGTTCCTTTGTGGGGCCAACACTGGGATGCGTGTTGAAATTCGACATTTCGACATTTCGGGGAATAGGAGATTGAGATATTTGTTCTGGGATTCCCGAAATCACGAAACGCGATATAAGTGTGGAGGATAATGAGGCCTACATTTTAGCGAATTGGCAATTTGGGTTTCAGAAGTCGAAGAGTCTAGACACTCGATAACAGGAGTCATGAAGTCGTGATATCCAAAGTTCCAAAATAGTAAAGGACATGATCATATAGTGGACCAGAGAATTTCAATTGGTGCTTAGCGTTTGTGCACACGGGATCAATTCATAAGAACCTATAGTGACACCATTGTACATGTGTTTGATTTCCCGAAAAGGAATCAAAGAGTCAGTTAGACTCAAAGGGTAGAAGAAGAGCGATCCTGAGCGGACCTTAACTCGAGGGTTGTGGGGTTTTCACCATCTGGTATAAGAGAATATGAAAATTTTCTTTTCTTTCTGTAGCAGGGAAAGGAGGAATTTTATAGCCATGCCTCTAAGAAGAAGAGATATACAAATACCCAATCCACCAAAGGAAAGAGAAATGCCAAGAAGAAGGGGTAGGCAATTACCTAAGCCACCAGGGGCAAGAGAGATGCATGAAATGTGTGCTAGGTTGGATGCCATGGAATTAGCACAGAGGCGCACAGTTGGTGCTGGAGATATCAGTGATTCAGAAAGTGAAAACAAATCTAGACATGGAGGAGAACAAGTTGCAGTAGAGGATGCAGCAAATGAATGCATACTCAGGGCTCTTGCAAGGATGGGTGCTAGGGAAAAAATGGATATTCCAGTATATGAGGGAAACCTGGATGTTGAAAAGATTCTAGACTGGATTAGAGCTCTGGACACATATTTTGACTATGAATATGTCGAGGAAGACAAGAAGGTCAAACATGTTGTCACAAGACTTAAAGGACATGCAACATTATGGTGGGATGAACTACAAACTGAAATACGCTGCAAAGGCAAGCAAAAAATCAAGAGTTGGGATAGAATGATCGTGAAGATGAAGGAAAAATTCATACCCAAGGATTACCAAATCACTCTGTTTCAAAGAATGCAGAATTTGAGACAGAAGCCGATGCTAGTGAAAGAGTACACTAAAGAGTTCTACAAACTAAACATCAGGGCAGTTCATCGCAAAAGTGATGATGAAAAGGTTTCCAGGTATATGAATGGTATGAGATATGACATTCAGGATGAGATGAGCATGATGACCATACGAATGGTGGAAGATGCTTATAATATGGATCTAAAGGATGAAGAGAAGATGAGTCGAAAGCAAGGTCAAAGAGGGCGGGGCAGAAGTCATCCCAGAGGCAAGACATTTGTCCAAGATAGGAATTAGAAGCCTAAGGAAGAGTGGAAGAAACCTCAACCTCAAAATGAGAGAGGTGGAAGCTCACAGAGAGGGAAGTATGCTGAACAGAGAGGGTAGTATGCCAAACAGAGAGGACAATATGCTGATAACAACACTTTTCCTCGTGCTAGAGGAAGAGGTGGAGTAATAAAATGCTTCACATGCAGAAAGAATGGACACAAATCTTATGAATGTCTAGATAATAAGAAAGAAGGTGGTGAGACTCACATTTCTGAAGCATGGAGGTGGAATGTTGAGGCATAAGATGCTGAATGTGGAAGATCACTAGTGATGAGAAAAGTTCTCTTAACGCCAGAAAAGGAGGCGAAGAATCCAGTCCAAAGGAACAGACTTTTTCGGACTGCCTGCAAAACCAAAGATAGTGTATGCAAGGTCATCATAGACAGTGCTAGCATAGACAATCTCATTTCTATAGAGATGGTAGAAAAGTTGGAGCTAGAGACTATTGAACATCCAAGTCCATACAGAATTTCATGGCTACAAAAAGAACATCAGGTAAATGTCATTGAACAATGTTTAGTTGAATTTAAAATAGGAAGATATAATGATAAGATATTGTGTGATGTCATTCCCATGGATGTTTGTCATCTATTGCTAGGTAGACCATGGCAATATGACAAGAATGTGATTCATGATGGAAGAAAGAACACATACACCCTAGAGAAAAATGGGAGAACTTACATGTTGTTACCGATCAAGGACAAAGAGGTGAAACCTGAAGTAAGTAACATTGTACTTCTCATGAGTGGGAAGGAACTTGTTAAGAAGGTTAAGAAGAAGAAAGATACACAATTCATTGTGATAAGGAAACCTAGGATTGTTTTGACTAGTACAAAAGTGGATGATTTACTAGAGGAAATCCAGAAGTTATTGGAGGAATTTGCTGATATAGTAGTGGATGAACTACCTCGTTCATTGCCACCGATTAGAAGTATAATTCTTCACATTGATCTTATACCTGGAGCCAGTTTACCAAACAAAGAAGCGTACAGATTAACACCGCAGGAGAATGAAGAGGTCAAGAGACAGGTCCAAGAACTAATGGACAAAGGATTGGTTAGAGAAAGCTTGATTCTATGCGTTGTTCCGACAGTGCTTAGCCCGAAGAAAGATGGAGGCTCGAGGATGTGTACAGACTCAAGAGCAATTAACAAGATTACCATTAGGTATAGATTTCCATTACCAAGAATGGATGATTTGATGGATTTCTTGAGTGGAGTGAAACCTTTTTCGAAGATTGATTTGAAAAGTGGTTATCATCAAATTCGTATGAGAGAAGGTGATGAATGGAAGATAGCCTTCAAGACTAAAGAAGGGTTGTATGAATGGATTTTTATGTCGTTTGGATTAACTAACACGCCAAGTACCTTCATGATATTGATGAATGAAGTCCTGAAGGATTTCATCGGAAAATTTTTCATTGTGTATCTTGATCACATATTGATTTTCAATAAAACAGAGGCAGAGCATCTGAAACATTTGGTTGTCGTGATGCAGAGGCTACAAAAAGAGAAGATGTTGATAAATATGAAGAAATCCTCATTCATGAAGACAGAGCTCATTTATTTGGGTTTTGTTATTTCTGCAGATAAGTTGAAGATGGATCCAAATAAAGTGGAGGTGATTAAGAATTGGCCATCACCAAAGAGTATCTTTGAAGTTCGAAGTTTTCATGGATTGGCTAATTTCTACAGAAAATTCATCAGGAATTTCAGTGGAATTACCGCACCAATGATGGACATAGTGAAGAAAATACATAAATCTTTTCACTGGAAAGAAGAAGTAGAGAAAAGCTTCAATTTGTTAAAGAGGAAGATTACTGAACAACCAATTCTGGTGTTGCCAGATTTTAGTAAGATGTTTCAGGTCATGTGTGACACTAGTGGATTTGCAATTGGAGCGGTTTTGAGTCAAGATGACAGGCCAGTTGTGTACTTCATTGAGAAACTGAATGAGGCAAAGGTTAAGTATTCCACGTATGACAAAGAGTTTTATGCGGTCATACAGGCACTGAAAAAGTGGAGGCACTACTTGATCCCTAAAGAGTTCATTTTGTATAGTGATAAGCATGCCTTACAATTTGTAACTCAATAGGATAAATTGAACCAGAAGCATGCAAAATGGGTTGAATACATGTAGAATTTTACTTTTGTAATTAAAAATATTTCAGGAACTGCTAACAAAGTTGTTGATGCTTTGAGTAGGAAATGTTTACTTATGCAGGAGTTCAGAGTCAAAACATTGGGTTTTGATAGCCTCAAGGATATGTACAGAGATGATCCAGATTTCAAAGAGGCGTATGAGGCATCTGAGAATCCAATTCTCAGGGATAGAAGTCAATGGGCTGAATATATGATCCAGGATGACTTATTATTTAGAGGCAATCAACTGTGTATTCCAAAATGCTCCATGAGGGAGAATCTACTGAAAGAGAAACATAATGGAGGATTGGCCGGGAATTTTAGTCATGATAAGACGTTCTCGAAGTTGAATGGCTCATATTTTTGGCCAGGAATGAGAGAAGATGTCAAAATATTTGTGGACAGATGTAGAATTTATTAGCACACAAAAGGAAGGAAACATAACACATGGTTATATCAGTCGTTATCCATACCACAGAGGCTGTGGGATGCAGTAAGCATGGATTTTGTGTTGGGATTGCCAAGAACACAAAGAGGGTTTGATTCAATCTTTGTGGTAGTGGACAAATTTTTGAAAATGGCACACTTTATACCATGTCAGAAAACCAATGACGCAACTCACATTGTGAACCTGTTTTTCAAAGAAGTTGTCATACTTCACGACTTACCAAGGAGCATAGTTTCAGATCAAGACACCAAGTTCGTGGGAAATTTCTGGAGGACTTTATAGAAGAATATGGGGATGAGTTTTTCATTTATCTCATCTTATCATCCTCAAACGGATGGGTAGATGGAAGTTGTGAACAAAATCTTGGGAGATTTACTAAGGAGCCTAGTGACTGAACACCACAGCTAGTGGGATCACATTCTGCCATAGGCAAAATTTGCTTATAATGATTAGATCAATAGAAGCACAGGGCAGAGTCTATTTTAGGTTGTTTATGGAATGCAACCCAGGGGAGTTTCTGAATTAAAAGATTCATAACATAATGAAACTAGGAGTGCTAGTGTAGAATATTTTGCAGAGACAATGAAAGAACTTTACAACGAAGTGAAGGAGCGATTGCAAAAATCGAACCAAGAGTATAACCACAGAACAGATCAACATAGGCGACAACTTCAGTTTGAAGTTGGTGATTTGATTCCTGCACATCTAAGGAAGGAGAGGTTCCCAAGGGGAACATATAACAAACTGAATATGAAGAAAATTGGACCATGTAGGATCATAAGCAAATTTGGGGCAAATGCATATGAGACTGAATTAGCCGATGGGATCGAAATTTCACCGATATTCAACATCTCAGATTTGTACCCTTACAAAGTTGGAGAAGCAGGAGAAGATAGTGAATAGACAGAGGTTTAGTGGGCTAAAAAAATTCCTGTAGCTGAAAAGCCACAGATGGAGAGAATACTTGACAAGAGAGTCAGCAAGAGGACCAGGAGAAAAGAATATTTCAAATACTTGGTCAAATGGAAGGGACATCTAGTTGAAGATGCCAGCTGGGAGAATGAAGAAAACATTCAAAATCATAGGCATATAGTGCAAGAGCTCATGAATAGGAGTTCATGAAAGTTTTCAAGCGAGGGAGTATGATGCTGGAGCATCACAAGTAGAAAGCAAGCGTGGAGACAGAAGACAGCTAGAAAGCACCAGCGCACATTTTTTTTGAAATTTTTTGAGAAATTAATGTAATAGTTAAGAGGGTGCGTACTTCCATGTTGTAAACAGATCTTGAGCAGTCTCTCTCATATGTAAGGTGTAGAGGCATTTATAGGTAGTTAATGTAAGTAGGTAGATTTAAATGCATATTAGACAGTTTAGAGCGTAGGAGGGAAAACCGAATATAGACACCCTCATCTTGTATCATCTGTAACATTAGCAACATTGTCAATTGAGAAGAGATCATAGAGGAGAAGAAGTAGAGAACTGTGTAGAAGAACCCATGTACAGAAGTTCTGAGATTAATATATGAAACTTTGATTTAGGCTCATGGTGTTCAAATGATTTTTGTGTATACATGCTGAATGTTATGCTCATGGCTTTTTTACTCTTTCTGTTGTACATTTTCTTTTATGCTATGTATGTATGATTTCATGTTAAGTATTTGAATTCCAAGAGAGTAAGAGAATGAGTTTCAATTGTTTCTCTATCTGAGCAAGAGTTCCTGCAAGGAGTGTAGTGGAGTGTCTGCAAGAAGTGCATTGACGGGTTCAAAGTTCATCTATGGAAAAGCTCAAGAGGGATACCGTTGTTCTCATTTCCCACAGAAGTGCGAGTTAGGCATAGGAGTCATGCAAGGTGTGCACAGGTTGGTTGGAAGTTCAGAACTCGCCAACCCAGGAGAAGGTTGAATACTACTTTCACGAGGAGTTTCACAGAGTCAAAAGAACTCAAATACTTAGACGTATTTGAGGAAGTGTTGCAAGGAGTTTGTGCATAATCCTTTTAGGAGGCTTGAGCTGTGAAAGAAGCTCAAGAGAGTTAGTGCTTGTAACCTATTCAAGGGAAAGTAGAAAATAAACCTATTTGAAGGGAGACGGAGCGAATGTGTTTCCCAGAGGTCAAGTTCTAGTGAAAGAACGCTTGTTCGTTTCGTAGAAATTCTCAAGAGAAGGATCAAGTGGTTGAAAATCTCTATGGAGAATTTGTGAAGTCCTGAGAGATGTGAGATCTTGTAGAGGAGCAAGAGGAGTTACAACGATTGTTTTATAAAGTATAAGCTTAGGAGAGATAGTGTCATAGATCCAAGCCAACGAGGGTCATTGGATTACTCGTGAACTTTCATTTCGGAGTTCGGAGGTTTGAGGGGGTAGAAGAATTCACGTCCAAGGATAGAAGACAGTGGAGTGGATAGGTGGTGTACTTGTCAAGAAGTGAAGTTAGACTCTTTGACCATTTTAGAAGTTCATGGGTTGGAGAACCGAAAGCTTAGCATCAGAATTCATGGAATTGCGAAGTCTGAAATCCCAAAAAGGAGGAAAGTTCCATTGTGGGGCCAGCACTGGGAAGCGTGTTGGAATTCAACATTTCGGCATTTCAGGGAACATGAGATCAAGATATTTGTTCCAGGATTCTTGAAATCATGAAATGCGATATAAGTGTGCAGGATAACAAGTCCTACATTTCGACGAATTGACAATTCGGGTTTCAGAAGTCGAAGAGTCGAGACAATCGGTAACAGGAGTCACGAAGTCGCAATATCCAAAGTTCTGAAATAGTGAAGGACATGATCACATAGTGGACCGAAGAATTTGAATTGGTGCTTAGTGTTTGTGCATGTGGGCTCAATTCATAAGGACCTATGGTGACACCATTGTAGGTGTGTTTGATTTCCCAAAAAGGAATCAAAGAGTTAGTTAGACTCAAAGGGCAGAAGAAGAGTGATCCTGAGTAGACCTTAACCTGAGGGTTGTGGGGTCTGCACCAACCTTATATCCATGTATGCATTAATATTATCTCTTTATTTGAATACTCTCATTCTGATAGTCAATTCCTTTTATAATATATCTAAGCACAATGTATTTCTTGATCTATAAGTTTGAATCCTTTAAGGTGAATGGAATTTCTTTACTTCAGCCAATACATACTTTGCTTTTGCACCCTAATTCTTCTCTAATTAACATCTTTGATTTTCTTGTAGTAGTTTCCTTTACAAATAAATTTCTATATTCTTTGCTTATCAAGCCTTCATGGCCACACTCAAATTCATATCTCAACATAATTTAACCCTGGATTTTTGGTCGTCATGAGGGTATCCTTGACATAACACTCATTCTTGAATGCCTCTACTCATGTTTAACTAGGTCAAATCATTTTACACATTGTCTAACTCACCTTTGATGAACCTAGGCTTTGCATCTCCACTTGTACCATTGTACATGAATTAGCATGAACTGTAGATGGTATTTATTACTTATAATATACAATTGATATGCATATTTATCAGATATATTTTATTTTCTAGATCAGAGTTACCTTGAAAGTATTCTATATCAATCTCTGAGTATTGACATCTTTAGCTCATATCTTTCAGAAGAAATCATTCCACATTTGATATGCCCATTGGAATTTAGAATTATTTTCAAATAATAATTTCATTCGGGGTATCCCATGTTTCTTATTGAACCCAATAGTTGATCTAACAACTTATTAAAGATACTAATGCTCATCTTGAATATTTTTCTATGTTCTTATGTATCTTATCTACACGCATTACTTTTCCCCTTTTAAGATCACCAGAACTCTCCTTCTAGTTTCTTGGAAATTATGTTGTTCAAATCACAATTATGGGTGTGAAATTGGACTCCAATGTCCCATACCTTTCTAATGACTTTTCTCTTTCTCAATTTTGGATTATGAGTAAAAAGTTAAAGTCATTTTATTATTACCCAAAAAACTCCTTCTAACATGTGCATTTTTTCTTAAATATGCTTATGCACCCTTGTACCTGCTCCTTAGGAAACTCAAAAAGAAATCAATTGGGTTACTTTGTGATCATATTCTAGTCATTATTTCCAAATTTCATCCTCTTCTAATCTCCAAGCTTCTATATACATGTTGTTGAATTTTTAGGCCAAATTAGATTTTTTTCCCTAAATGATACAAGAACCCTCTATGCCATTTGATACATTTGTGTGTGCCCAAAACTCTAATTTATATACATGGTTGTCTTATATGGATCAATATTTTTTTTTGGACTTCTCTTGTGCCCCAATATGATTATGAAGAAATAATTTATGGCCCTTAGAAGTTAACTGGGTCTGGAAATTTACTCTCCATTTTTTGGCATGTAGCTCTCTCATCCTAACTTCATTTAACAAATGGTTTACACTATTAGAAATATCTCTCCGAGATATAATATTTGATATGTAATTTTTTTTTTCATAGAAAGATAAATATTTTTGAATTCGACTTCTCAAAAACTTCATTAAGGCCTCCAAAAATGGCCTACAAGTTAAACACCTATAAATCATTGTAATTTTCCATCATTTTTCATTGTTTTCCACAATTTCTAGCGGAATTATTCTGATTGGATTTCTCATGATGCATCTTTAGTACACTTGGAATGTCAGACACTGCCTTGGAATCCTCCATCTACCCTGAACCTGCCTCATCAACCTCTTACACCTCCATCGTCTTCTTTCCTCTAAAAGTGCGCACATGGTTTTATTTTTGGGCCCATAGGTTCTTTGCTACCAACATGGCGCCATATCATTGGGTCATGGGTATGGGAGGTACCCATCCCACACCCATTTATCTATGTACATGTATTTTACCATTAAATTGATCTAACAGTCATTGTGCGGAGGGTGTGGGCGGTGATCAATGGATCACATCGCATTGCGCCCCTCCCGACCCGTTGATCGTTAACCGATGTGGGGAGGGATGAAAAAATTAAAAAAGATTAATTCCTTGGTGACATGTCATGAAATATTTCATTGCATCCCCTTGGACTTTGGTTAACGTAACCACCCTGGACCCTCTCCAATCTATGCAGGGTTGACGCATGTTGTACGGTTGGGGGTCAACCCGGTAGGATAACACTACCTCCGTGGATCCAGGTCTCATGCCACCTTGAAATTTTCACTACCACCATGTCCTAGACACCATTTTTTTACACATCGCTATCATTCTGCTTCATCTTACATGTACCCTCCACGTCAGGTTGATGTCATAGAATGGAAAAATTTCCATTTTTTCCCAATTTCACCGATTTTTGAAAATTTTTAAAATTCTCAAAATACATAATTTCAAATTATTATTCATCGTTCATCATTAGAACTCTATAATTAATCTAAATATGACATATTAAATCCCTTTACTTATAAATTTTTCTTTTTCTTTTCAAGTTTGACTCTTTCACCTCGAATTTACCATTATTTATCTTCAAAAAATTGGGGGTTTTTCCCAATTTCATCCAATTTCACCATGGTCTATTTGAAAATGTATAATTTCATCCAATTTCATCCAAATAAATGTAAATTCAACCTATGAAACAAAAATTTATTTTGTGCGATGTTGCTTGACATTCCTGGGTATTAATCTTATTCAAATTTATTCACGAACTAGGAGAATTTTTACAATTTCCTCCATTGGGGTACTTAATTCAAAATTAGGCTATCTTTAGCCCCAAATATGTTTAATATGCAATTTAAATTTGTGTATCTCCAATCCCTTGCTAAATCCCCTCAAATTCTTATGAAATTCCTCTCATTTTTAGTATAATAATGTTTTAAAACAATCTGCAGACGTACTCTTTCCAACATTTCCATCAAACAGTTTGCCTGCACAATCTACAATTTCTATTCTACGTTATGAGAAATGGCCCATCCAGGATGATGTTTGAAAACTGGAGCTCTAATACCGCTTTGTAACATCCCAATCTCCCTGCCAGGAAATACCACATCAAAATTTTTAATTATTGTACCATCAAATTTACTGATATGTATTGCAGATGAACAAAATTATGTGGAAAATAAAAACAATAATTCATACATATAAATAATAGATATTCCATAACAGAACATAAAAATTCATAACAAAACATTTACACAAACACTTAGACACACTTGTATTTTTTGAATTAAACACCAACTGCATGTAGACCTTCCACATTCCTCCCAGCCTTAGACCACACTACTCATAAATCTCAGCAATGGGTCACCCCCGAGCTGGGGATAAACTCTACCAATGTAAAGGGGATCCTAATTCAACACAAGGTTTTATAATAAAAAATGTTTCTCCTTCCAATATTCCCAACTACTGCAACTAGCCTATATTCTCTCGTTCCCCACATGCTTGTCCCACCCTAGGAAGTGTTCCCCTTCTCTTCTCTATAGTACTTCAATTGCCCCACTTCCCTTCCATGGATTTACCAACAATATGCACAGGAAGTATCAGAGCACTGTATCTATTTCCTAATGTATAAGGGAAGAAATCCCAGTATTTTCTCACCCATATAAAACTACTCACGGGCCTGGAAAATCGCCTCTTCAACAACATACAGGCATTAAAACCCTCTTCTTTAGCATTAAGACGAGCATGAAAACTCGCCTCTTCAGCAACAACAATACCAGGTACAGGTATGGGAATGAAAAAACTAGTGTATGGAGGATTATAGGAGATAATTCTCCCATAGTCATCCTTGAATGATAAGATTCATGATTGAATGATGGGGAAAAATTACTAAATCCCCAAGTATATTTTCCATGTGTCATATGCGACACTTAGCACATAAGGGACTCCCTTATCCCCACCTTTTAAACTTAGGATAAAATAACCTAATATTATCTGACCTTGGTACTTAGGAATAATATTATTTTATTCCTAGTCCCAAGTCCCTTGACTTAGCCCCTTAACCTTAGAATCCTAGCCCCCTTCCCTTTCTACTGGAGTTTAGCCCCCAATCTCTTTTGTCTGGTTGGTATGCAATAGTAATGCATTGTATTGATGATGCAGGCAACTCCAATTTCTATTCCATAGTACCAATCTTTTGCAACACCTTAAAAGGGCCATAGTACTTTGGTGATAATTTATTATCCTTCTTGGCTTGCTTGAGGGACATCTGTTTGTATGGTTGTAGTCTTA